>CAEGAE010068027.1:0-91166 GCA_903067095.1 Girardinus metallicus | reverse complement strand
ATTTTCAGTAAAGCTGCGCATCTAAAGCACAGCCGCCCGCAGTGTTCCGTCTATCCGTTTATCTGTATAAATAATCCCGCCGGACTCCAGGCATCGCTGCCGTCATTTTAAGATGCTTATTGGTTCCTCGGAAAAAGACAAAAACCCGGACATTATCATGACTCAATAAAATCCTCCCAAGTCGAACTTGAAAACTGGACGTTATGCTGCTAACACTCATTCTTTTTCTGTTCTCTGTCGGCTTTACGATACACACAGACTCGTTGCCATAGCAACTGACAACAACACAACTTTATGTATTAGGATTCAGAACCAAAAACACTCAACCATTACCTCCACATAGAACATAGCATTCAGTTCGTTACAGTTTTATGCTTTTAGGCTTTATGTGTATTTTGTTTTATTAATAAGTGATCATTGTGGTAGATTAGCCACCGCTGCTATTAGCCACTAACACATGATTGATTAGCTAATTTAAACACCTGCTTTACTGATGCTCTGTCAGTTTGTGTGTATGTCGCCTTTTTATGTTTAAGCTGAACCAAAACACACCTTATTCTATATGTTAAGTTTGTCAAAGTCAAGCTTAACTGAACTACTCGCTATTTTTATTTCTTAGTTAAAACTTATTTCTCACCTTGTTATGTAGTCATAGTGTAGACAGTCCATAGCAAAACACTGCATCCCTTTTTATATGAGCTTACATTTAAGTCTAGGAGGGAAATGTGGGCAGGAACTTGCGTGGGTGACATCATGCTGCAAGGAGTCTAGTTTGGAGCTCACTTAAGAATATCGTGTATCGTGATATAGCAAAAAATATATCAGGATATTAGTTTTTACTCATATCCCCCAGCCCTACTGTATAGTTAAAAATAAGAATTGGAGTTTTTTTTTAATTATTGCGATATATATCGTGTATCGCGATAAAGCAAAAGGAATATTGAGATATTTGATTTTTCTCATATTGCCCAGCCCTAACATAGACTGACTTCATGCAATCTGTGGCTGCATTTTACCAGTTAAATCTGTTCATCGTTTCAGAAAAATAGGTTTTCAGTCTTGATCTTCAGGACATAGAGCAGCGCTCCTTTTACATCCTATCTGCTACCGAATTCACCTTGATCCTGAGCTTTAATTGGTCTCTGTGTTGCTGTCAAGCCAAAAATCTGCTCAGTTTTTGATCAAGAAGTTCACAATATGCCCATTTCTGATTTAACATCTTTAAAGCGATGACTTTTTTGTTCTACATTGTGTTCTTGCATATTGTATGAGTTTGCAATGCTCAAAAGAATGGTTCTAACTTCGGGATTTTGTTTTTACTTTTTCCACAGATTTACTGCCTAAAACAGTGGAAAGCGTCTTCATCTTCCAAGAGGCGAGCGAGGGTGAGCCAAACGCTGCTGCAACAACGTATGATGCCATTGTAGTGGAACAGTGGACTATCATTGATGTAAGTTTAGATATTTGTCTTTTACTCATTAAGTTGGTAGTTTCCTTGCCTGCAGTTGTTCGTTGGGATGAGATGATCCAGCAAGTTGAGAACTTTTCCTTCTGCCTCAGCTCTTTATCACAATAGATGCCTTCATTGCCACAGATAAAATCCTGGTCCATTAATGTATCCTCACTCATGAACAACACACCAATATCCTTAAACCTCCTCAGCTTGAGAATCACATTTTTCACAGTTGTGAACCACAGCTGCAGGCTTCAGTTGTTTGATTTGATTTGTAATCATTGTTATTTATTTCTTTTTCTGTGGTAGTAGTGGCCTTTATTCATTAGTAGCTTCACTGGAATAAGGACAGGAAGAGAAGGGTAGGACATGCAGTAAATGACTCTGGGTCGGGAATTAAACCTTGGACAGTTACGTCTACATTGAGCCGCCTGATCCCTCTGATTTGTAATGATTGAACAGTGGTCTATTTTATAACAAAATGTACTCTTCCCTTACCACTGAATTTGACTTGTTCAGAGATATTTTGCCCATCCTCCACCACCTCATCCCTGAGCCAACCTCACTCCCAGAAACCCAAAGGCAAATCTGGCAAATCTAACTTTATGGGAGATGTTTTGTGGCTGTTTGTCTTATCAGGGACAAACAAGGCCTTATCTGAAGGCCGATTAGTGTCTTTTCTCAACAAGTTCCAAGTTGGAAATTGATTTTTCATGGGAGTAGAAGGGGTAGCAGGCGTTTAAAGTCTTCTCATCTGTTCGTGTGTGTTTTTTTATGTTGTCTCTTGCAGCTCAGTGCGCATATGTTGGTGTCCGTCATTTGACAGTGTTCGATTTTCGGTTTTGTGTCCCTATATGTGCGTAGCGATCCTATCTGTGTAATTGAATTTGGACTTTTTGTTGCCTGTGGCTGTCCAAGTGTGAAAAGAGACTATTGTCCTTCTAAAATATGTCTCTCTCTGACTGACCACCATGGCGCTAAGATGTCCTTTTGTGCCAAAAAAAAGTCTCTTGCAGTCCTCCCCTCATCTGAACTGAATGGTAATAGTGTTACAGTTAAATGGATTTCAAGGTTTCCTCAGAAACACCAACCAGGAGTGATGCCAAACCGTCACCAGTGTTCCAGAAGATCCAATCAGCTCCTCGCTCCTGGAGGCTTTATCAAAAGCCGTTCCACTCGAGCGAGCTGCCAATTCAGATTGACACTTGCTCTTTCACAATGGCTGATCAGGGCTGCACGTCATTTCCATTATCTGCAATAACTGCCTAAAATTGATATGCAAAGCACCCTCACAGCTTCCTATTGTTTCATTTCTGTAATCATTAAGATAGAAAATAAAGAATATTAATTACTGTCGGTTTTCTTCCCTCATCGTCTTTAGTTAAATAATCTCTTCTCGTGAATGCTTCTATAGTTTCATGCAGCCAATAGTCTCACAGGTGGTTGAATGTATGAAATTCAGCGAAGAAGAGTGCATGTAATCATTTATATTGTCGTGAAGTGGGAGTTTGTCATTTCCCACTCGGAGACTGTTTATCAGCGATTGCACAAACGCATTAGAATATTATTGTTTCATTCATAAACTGTTAGAAATTATAATAAGATTTGCATTCGAAAAAGACTGAGTTGTTAATGACATCAGATCCACAGGTGCTTTAATAATTCCTGCATTTCACTGTAATATTTTAGGATCAATTTGAAAGTTAAAACATTAAACCAAATGAAAAAAAAAACTTGACTGATTTGACACGAATACAACGAAAACAGCAAAAACGTGAGGAGGAGTTTACAATAAGCTTTACTCTTTACCAACTTTGGAGAAAATGTTTAAATGCAGTGGCAGACAAAGTTTGAACATTCATAGCAAAAGAGGAAAAGTAAAACAAAGGAGAATAACTGAAAAGTTTTGTTCAAAGCTAAATAAAGCATTTTTATGTTGTTCCCTTTGGATCAACAAAAAAAGAAACTAATGCCTCATGGTATTTCACATTAAGTGGAAATAAGTGTCAAAAACCTTGTTCGTAAGAAAGCTGGGAACAGCCAGGAGTACTTTCTATGTTGAAATGATTAATACATATAGTTAATAACAACAAGGTCTATCAATGGCTTTGCTAAGTGAGAAGAGATGGTCAAATACAGACACCCTGAGCCAGATGTAGTTTATATGAGAAAGAGAAACAGAGACAGCACACAAGGTAAATCTATACATCAATGACCCAGTCCGGGAAAGAAAGGGAACTAAATAAAGAAGTATACCACAAGCACCTTTTATGGGAATGCTAAACAAAGAAAGTACACAAAGTTTGTGTAGGCAAAAGGTCAGCCAAGGACTCTGTCTGGGAAGGACAAGCAGCTAAACCCAGAAGCACTCAACTAGGAGTAATTTCACTGAAATTGAGAATCACAGGGGGTACATAACATTATTTGCAGCAACAGCTGCCCAATTGCCTATAACTAGGAAAAAGAGGCATCTGAACACAAAAGCACTTTTCTGGAATTGTGTTATATAGCAAAGAGAAAACAGACTTTGCAAAGTAAATGACAACAAAGGTTTGGCATGAGCCTCCATTAAGAAGACAACAAAGCTAAACACAAATGCACAGAGACCCACTTTCCCCAAAAAAGAAAAACAAAAAGTACACAAGGTTCGTGGTTAGCAATGGATCAGTATGTCCTGTAAAGATAAGCGACTAAACACAGACTCCCTAGTCGAGGCAAAGCTTTTATGGAAAGCAAAGCAGAGAGAAAACAGAGTTAATGGCAGCAATAATTGCCAATAAGACATGAAGGGAGTATGGCAAGAGAAAATACCTGAATGAAGAAAAGTCAGTGGCATAACAATGCTCAAAGTCACCAGGAGCTTTTCAATTTTCTTATTTATTGTACTTGGTTTTTCTCCATTTGATTTTTCAAACTCTGTATTTCTATTTTTTACATAATAGCTGATTCTGGATGCTGCATCTAGTTGTTGACATCAACACTCTATAGAGAATATCCTGCTTGACTTTACTTAATGGAGAATTGTCGCATTTAATTACAAAGCTGTAAAATGCAGTTTTACATAATTATTACAGCAGTATTTGACGACGTTTAACAAAATGCAATTAATAACAAATGTGCGTCTTGAGAGTGCTGATCCCCATTAATGAGTATTTTTTTTGTTTGATGGACTGCACCAGCATAAGATGATTTTATACTGATTCATGTATTGCAACTAAACCTTTTTCAATTTTATTGCCATCTTACACAATCACATCTTGATGTTTGGTAACCAGCTTAAATAAATCAAAACAATTGAGTTTCGGTTTTTACAATTATATAGAATAAACCTTCATCAAAAGTGATGCTTCCAGATATTTTCTGTGGAAAAAAACTGCAGAAATGTATCATCTTTTGTCCTTAAAATATCATGTGAAGCTGCATCATTCTAGACATATTTTCCTTCCTGGGCAAAAATGACCTGAATAGAAATCGTAGAATATAGACAGTGAAGTGTCAGAAAATGAATAACTATTCAAGAACCTCCACTAAGAAACTCCAATTAGGACTGGCTTCTCATCTCTTGTGTCCTGTGGGAAAAATCAATACAGGAAAACAGGAGCTTCCCTGAAACTAATGTTCTCTCTCTTATCACTGAGCTTCACAGCAGCAATGACCAAACAAAATGTATTCGCCTTCAGACTTCAGTCCGGGTTGGAATGAATACGTCTGCTCACCATCAGCAGCTGCAGGGAAGTTTATTTATCCAGAGAGCCTAAATGCATTAGCAGGAAAGTGTTATATTTGTGTCTTTGAAGGCACAAAACATCCAAGCATGTGTTAGATTTTTTTTTTGTAGTAAAAACATGAACCAATCTTCTGCTTTGTGTATCTGATGTGCAACGAGAGTCTGATGTCATTAACATACGCAGAAGCTTCCCTTTCAACCTGCTTTTTTCGTAGCATTTTTAAAAGCACCATTATCCACTTGAGCTTTGTCAGATCTAGTACTGGGCCCATTATTGAAAACACATGTTGGACCACTAGCTGTATTCTGACGTCTTAAGATGATAGAAACTTTCAGAAACAGACTGTCAGAAACAGGTTATGGTCCAAGAAAATGTTCTTCTCTATGGTCAGAATATTTAACAAAATGAAAAAAAGGGTGAAAAAAAATCTGTGAATGTGATGAGAATTGGGAAATTTAAAGAAAGTTCTTCCAGCTGCAGGATTACTAGTGAGGACAAATGGGTTCTTGTCTGAAGGATTGGGCCCCCACTAATATTTATGTTCATCTCTGCTACTTGAATCTATTAGAGTTTCTCTTTCACAGCACAAAATTTGGAGATGAATCATGTACGATAATTTACTGAGGGTTGCATCAGGCAGTTTACTGTAATGGTGTAACATGTTGTTATAGCATTGTAGATAAATTGCACGCCATTTCTGGAACATTTTGCATTTCATTTTATGCTTTTTTTCTTTTTCTTTTTTTAAGAACTAATGCCAATTGGTTTGGCATTAGTTAAAGGACTTGGGAGGGATTCTTCCACATTTTTCTGAATTTTTGTTGTCATTGCTGCTTTTGCTGCTATTTAGGCTTTAGAGAAAAATCATCAGCTGAACTGTAACACTTAACAGGTTTCATGTGTGTTGTTCCTTCTTCTAATGTCGCCAATGTGAGGGATGCTTGAATAGATACATAAATGGCAGGAAAATGTCTTCCAGATGTCAAAGAAAAATTGCATGTTTGTGTTTTTGTAAAGTTGCTTTCTTGTATAACAAAATTTCAAAGAGAAGTTCATATAAAACAAAATGACATCTTAAGCCATCATTTAGATCAAATTAATTTAAATAATACTCAGTCCAAAACAATGAGAATATAAACATTTAAATCTGATAATGGGTTCATTAAGAAAATACACCACTAGCCACTGAACCACAGGGCCAGCAGGACTTGAACGATAGACAAAAGGCATACAGATAAATAATGGCAGCAATAGTTTTATCAGTAGTTGTTTCCATCACAAATTCATTGCAAAATTTAGTTGATATTCTGCTAATGTTGATAAAACCTAATGTTTCAATTGCTATGTTTCCATTAAATAAGAAGCGCAATTAAAATCACATGTGAATTTGTTCATTCGATAAGTCATTAAAAAGCATGCCACGCCATTAACCTCCTACCACTTATTGTTGTCTTCTCCACCAGTAGAAACATCTGGTTATTGATCACATGATTGGTGTGATCAATTGCAGTTTTGCAAAATAAATGCCAATAAAAACCAAAAAGCCATTTCTTCCTAGCGGCAAAACCTTTTAGCAAAAAACCAAATTATATGGTCAATGGAAACACATCTAATGTGTCAGGCCAGGAAAGCAACATTGCTGGTCCTAGAGAAACTGGGATAGGAACCCTGTTGAAGGAGAAATAAAGAACAGAATAGAATAGAAATAACTTAGTTGTGTTCATTACACAGAAAGAAAAACAAAGCTGGTCGACAGCAATGGGCCCCTCCAAGAAACAAACAAAGCTAAACACAAAGGCACCGGGCAACCAGAACTTTTTATGGGAATGAAAACAGATGAATGCTTGAAGTTGATGGCACCAATCAGTCAGTAAGTTCTCCAGCAGTCTGAGCTTATATATAGAAATAGCTCATTATAACATAGAAATTTTAACCCATAAATGAGGAACAAACTATTCAAATCAATACCCTGCCAATATCAGGAATTGTTCTTAAAGGATGACTTCATCCTGATCCCAAGAGGAACACATTAGCACTCACCACTGGTAGACAGTCATCTATGTAATCTTGTTTACAAGCTTATATTGCTAACTGGGTTCAGTGAAACTGAGTCGGTTTGAACTGAAGAAACAAAAATCTGCTCTGTTTCATTTGACACTGAATAACAGATTTGTAAAGCTGCAAACCTTGACGAGTAAAATGAGAATAATGTTCCATATCACATTCACTAGCGTTATATAAGAAAATATGTGACTGGGATGCTCGCTACTCTAATTAGGCTCAGCAGAATGTTTCTTTAATATTTAATCACAGTAAAGAAATTATTATCCTTTTCAGAAAACACCTGTGCCTTATACAAAATTCAAATAGATTGTGAGCCATCTATGATTGCAAGAATCCTCCTTTTTGTAATTATCATTAACATTTTTTTTAAAAGGGTGTTAATGCTGTTCAAAGTATTTTAAAGCTAAAAAAACCCCTCTCAGTCTCTGCTGCTGTTTATGCTCCCCCCGCAGCTGCAGCACATTCAGATTTTATGCTCACCTGCTCCTTGCTTCAGTAATAATTATCCCAGTATATAGGCTTCTATTTTAGTTCACTCCTTGATTGATTCTCCTATTGTCCCTCATCATTGCTCTGTTGTCTGCCATGTTCCTGATTCTCCTCACTTTCTTCCATCTGTACTTCCTGTCAGTTGCCTTTCAAAGAGCATCTGTTCTCGACTTTATTTTACCTGCCTGCTGCTTGTGTTTTGGTCGTCTATCGCTGCAAAAACATGAGCACAACATATCTCAGTCTTCTGGTTTGAGCTGAACCAGACATAGAAGGCTTTCCATTTTCCAGCTATGGCAGCATTGAATTTCCACAGCTGCCAAAACTGAGGCAGCTGTGGTCAGATTTTTTAAAGTCAAGTTTAACATGATAAGTCGAGTCGACTTCAACTGTCCACTGTGACGTCATAGAATCTTAACAGAATGCTTCACAGCGATTTATAGGGTTTATTATTTATATTCACAGCAAACACCAGACAGAAGTCTTTAATGCAGAATAAAAAGAACAGAAAACAGAACGTTGTCTGTAATGTGGTCTGAAAAGTTGCACAAAGTCGAGTCTGAGATCTTTTTCTCAAACAGCTTCTACAGTTGCACCAAGGAGTCTAATTATAATGTTAACCAGAATTGTGCAACATTACAAACTTATTATAAGCTGATCACCGTTAATTTAGTGTGTAGTTAAATTCAGTGCACCCACCTTCTGCTCCAGACTACTCCATGGCAGCAACTCTGACTTTGCAGGACGAACCGACATGCCGACGACGGCAGGGATACGCTTTGTCGGATTCTCAGAATCCAGCTTGAAATATATTTCTAAATGTTCTCACACAGCGTTTTTGTAAGAATGTAAACTTGCCAGAAGCTTCGACACGTTTAATCACTGAAAGTGTTATCTTCATGTTAAGAACTTTACCACGGTGGCGTACTCAATATGCTTGTACTTCCCTGTCTCAGTCTTCCAAAAAGACTAAATAAACACATCCAGACACAACATGTGTTGCTTGCTTGCTTAAAGTCACCTGACTTAAATTATGAGGTCATCAGCAGCAGACGTTAGATAATGTAATAATTTGGCTGAGATGTGCTGAGATATGAGGTTTCTGTGTCTGGTCTGTGGGCTACCTGTGGATGTTGAGGACTTTTTTCCCCCATATTGGGTTCAAACTCTGTGATTAACTCCAACCTGGTGACAACCACAGCTGTTGGGTGATGTAGAGGCCGGGTCCATCAGACGTACTGCTCCATTCCTCATGTAATCAGTGCTGTTATTTATTCAAGTCATGAGATTATAAGAGCACCGGTACAACTATGTGCTGTGATACTCCTAATCATTACATTACAATCACCTGAACTTTTAACATGTGCAGCTTAATTTCCTTTCTGAGAGCTTAACGTCATTATTAGATAGAGTTGACATTGCTTTGGAAAACTAATGATGGTCAGTAAGTAAAATCTTCTTTTTACAGCTTAAATTGATGTCATTAGGTAGAGTCACAGGTTTGCTCAGGCCTTGAACTTTGAACTCTCGACCGTAAAGACAAACCAGCAAATCTGCACAGGGAGATTTAAGAGAATGTTTCTATATCTGCAGAGAGACACACGCCCCTGAAAATGATTGTTGACAAGGTTAAAATTGAAGGAATGGCAGTTCAAAGTAAAAGCGAGTGAAGGCAGCTTAACAGTTCCAGCATTGTTGTCACTTATTCCAAGAATTCACTTGCACCAGCAGCTTTGAAGAGAAGCATTTCACAGACGGCACAAACTAAATTATGTCTAAAATGGGATTAGGGTTCAACATCACAGCATCAGTGTGGCAGCAGAGGAATCTTTGAAGAAATGTGATTAAGACTTAGACAAAGACACTTCAGATGAACACAAACATGTTGTTTTTATGTTTCCTGCAAGTCGGGTTCCCAAAATAATAAAAAAACAAATCCACAGAGTGTATTGGGTTCAATAGCTGTTCACAGGTTTGTTTTTGCACGTAAGGCAGCATGCTGTTTTGTTTTGCTTAATGTGAATCCTCAGCTATTATTCAGGCTATGAAATCATGTCCTGTCTGTGTGATTCTGTTTGAGTTCGGTGTATGACTGCTGAGGCTCGAACATGTTGTGCAGAGAGCTGATGAGTCGCCTGTTCATCGTATCTCTATTCTCTGTGAGCGAGGTGAGAGAAGAACTGACCTACATAGAGGAAGAGCAATTTGCACTCTTCCTGACGGTGAGAGATCACATCCTTTCTGTAGGATGGGGGAGAAATGTTCCACAGGGTGTTCGAAAACACAATAAACACCAATCCACCGTACTTAAGTGAATCAATAACTTTATGCTTTTGAAGTTGAATTAACTTTGATTTCAAACTGAATCAATTTTTAAAGATTTTACCTACCTTTTTAGCCAGCCTGTGGCTCTTTATACAAATACTAATTTTCTTTTTAAACATCTGCATTGTCAGTTCTATCAAAGAGACTTTTCAGCTCTTCCATTTTACAGTTGGTTTCCTTTGAAAAGTGCTGTGACAATCAAAAAGCCTCATTTATAAACCAGAGGAACAATGAAATCTGATCCAAAGGTCGACCCAGCAAAGCATTTCTCAGAATTTATTTATAAAAAGCTGACTTTGAACGTGAAATTGACCTTATCTCTTAAGGCAGAACTTGATTCAACTTGTCTTTTATTATTTTCTGGTTCTATTAAGTTATTGAAGCCAAGTATGCTAATAAATCTGTCACCATGTTTAGTGACTGCTGAATAAAAAATTATTTATTCTTTTTGTTCCTACTTCTCTTTGACAGCATAACAAATCACAACACATGTCAGACTTTGCTCGACCCGCTGAGTAAATTTGGTTGAAAATTTACTCAAGCAGCATTTAAATTGTGCATAGAAAACTGGCTAATATGTTTCCTCTAAAGATTTATCTTGACCTTGCTACCTCACCTGTAGGTTTGTGAGTCTGTGTCAGTTTTTGCCTTGTTGTGTACAAGAAACCACTTTCAGCACTAAACAAGCGAGGATACGAAGGGGTTTCTGCAGATAAGGGTGCACAGCACTGCATCATTTTTCAACCCATATTAGGTTTTGATAATTTAAAATAGTTCCAAGTTAGATTCTAGTTTATTAATTTATTTGAGACAAATGCTTGGTATGAACAAATATTGCAGTACCTTTTTCTTGTTGGGGGGTTTTAGTTACTTAAAACATAAAAGATGATGAAAAATGTAAAAACACAAATACAAAAGAAAGTAAACATAACACTCATCAACATTCAACAACACAAAGCTAGAAATAAAATGTAGTCAAGTTTTATTATTTAAATTTGTTTAAAAAATGCTCTAATTGAAGCATAACTTAACAAAACAAGCTTAGTGGTTTGCTTAAAATAAGATTTTTAATCTTATTAATTTATAGCAGGTAATGTTTTTTCTGTTCTGAGGGGTCAGTGAATGTTCGTTCTTAATTGTGTTTAAAGTAAGTTGGGAATTAGGAGTAAATGTTTGAACTTGGGCAATAAACAGGACCTTTATTTATTTTATTTTATTTTATTTTTTTTTGCCATTGTAGCCTCAAGAATGAATCATTATGGTTTTTGACATAAATGGTTCTATTGTCTAGCAGAGAAGAGGCCGTCTTTTGAGTAATAATAGTCCAGGAGGGAAATAAAATTTTTATTTTCATTTTATCTTACATGAAATGCTTGTATTATAGTTCGTCCTTGTAAAGTGCACAATAAAAGCTTTTACTGACACACATAATGAACTGCGAAAACTCCACCAGCTGACGCTCAGCTTGCTTAACTACCCCATCATGTGATATCCTGTTACACCATTTTCCTGACTCAAATGCATGATAATGGCTTGTAAAAGCTAAAGTCTGGATGCACTCTAAGATTTATTATTGTTGGAGTAATCCAGTTTTAAGCTTGTGAAAGGTCTCCTGAGGGATTAGGTAGAAAAAAATACCAGACAGAAGCAATAATGACTAAAACATTTTCACTGGCATAACTGTTTGGTCGTCTGTTGTACATCCTTGGACTTTCATTTTAATTCCCGTCAGTCTTTGGATAAAAGAGATTGTTTTGTCTTCATGTTGGAAAGTCACCACCTTCCAGTCACACCCACCTGCTTCCAGTATTGAGCTACCTCTTCACTGGTAGCAATATGATCCAATGATGGAATTTGATGGATATTCTTAGATATCCTGAATCTGTCTTCACACAGCTGAAACTCTCATCTTGAAGTTTGTAAAAAAAATGCTAATTAGAAAACTGATCTTGATTTGAGATGTTGTTTTGATGAAAAGTGATGTTGCCTTTGAAGGTAACTGTTGCTAAGATGTTTCCCAGCACATCTATCTTCTTTCTCATCAGCCTGCTGTAAATTGATAGTTCATTTCTTCATTTCTGCCTATATGATCATGCTGAAAAAAATTTCACTTTTCATCACTTTTAGGTGAAACTGCCCCCCCAAAATCCATTCCAGAATAGCTTTAAGGTGGTTTCATTTTTATATCTCAACATCATTGTAGCCAATCAACGATGCATTTGAGAGCACAAAGTGGAGCTGCTGAGTCTCACAAGGTTATTTCTGCCCTTTGAGAAGTAGATGTAGACACCTCTGTTGCTGTGACAACGCTGCATGTTGAGCAAAGCAGCCATGATCAGTATCTGAATGCCCTCTTTTTAAAGCAGTTTGCTTCATTATCAGCAGACTTTGTTTAGGTCTGCAAACCTGTTGACCCCCAACTATCTGAAAAAACACGCAGAGTGCTGGTTGAGAACAGTGTTGTGTTTCTTTTTTTACTGTTTTCTACTGGAGGGCGAAGGCAAGAGAGAAAAATCATCAGACCTGTGTTTTTGTTGTGTGTGATCACAAAGTGCATATGAGATGATACTTTGACCCTCTGTCATAGGAGAATAAAATTCTCACAGGCTTATTTTTCCATACCTTGCTGAATTTATAGTTGCACTTTATATGTGAATATGAAGGGAATTTAGGGGGGGAATGTTAGTGTCACATATCTTTTTGTGCATTATTTAAACATCTTTTACAGGAAAAACTTCTACTTTTTTCCTACTTAGATACCATTCAGTAAGAAAGTTGAACTGTGGTTTTAGAAACTGTGATTTTCACAGCAGACGGTTTTATGAAGGATTTAAAGTAGCTTTACTTGAAATGGTAAAGCTGCAGGTATTCTGCCTTCCTTCTGAGCCATTGCCTTGCAGATATCATCGACCACAATGTGATGACTTTGTTTTTCAGACTCTCGGTTTGGTTGCTGAAGTGCTGATGCAGCGAGGTGGCCCCGGAATAATAAGTCAGGGGAGAGCGAAGGAGCCACACTCCAGGACTATGATTAACTCTCACCTTCTCCAAAACCATTACAGAAAAAATATTTCTCAGTTTACTCTCAGGCAGATTTGTTTTTGGGAGTGAGTCCAATATAAACCACAGAAAATGTTGATGTGCTTCCTTAGAGCCTTAGGAAGTACAGTCAGATAAATAGCAGTAGTTTTGTCTTCTAAAGATTAGCAAGTTAGAGCCTGTTTCAACTTTCTGAGCTGTTTGTTCATGTTTTGTCAGTTTGGTCAATAAGATGTGGAAGAAAAATATTAAGTTGTGTAATCTCCTAAGTGCATCTTGATCAACATATGTTTAGTAATTGATGTCACTGAACTGCAGAAAGTGCCGTGTAAGAACCGGAGTCATATTTTCCTTCCAAACAGGTAGACTTCATTGCAGTCTTTTTAACTGATGCTGATCAATAGTTTTTGGATCAATATCACCTCTTCTCTTCCTTACTTGTCTTCTGTTCAACATTTTCATGGATGGATGCTCATGATTAAGCCACTTAACTCTGACTCATTAATCAGACTGGCATAAGAAATCTCTACATGTTCCCATTTCTTTAATTGGATGCATAAAATACTCCAACATACCACACAGTCTGACAGCAAAAGAAAGAAGATTGTAAGCTCTCGAAAGCTGCTTCTCACCAAAGAACTTTTAAAATGCAGTAGATGATTAGGAAAGTTGATGCATCTCTGTTTCTCTTTACTGATAAACCTGGAGGTAAACTGGACCGTACTTAGTACTTTTAGAGGAATAGTAGGTTGTCAAGTATTTAATGTTATTCATTTCTGACCTGGAGAGAAATCCATGATGCATGGGTGGAACTTGCAGACTATGAAGAATGATTCAAACCTGGCCTGGAACCAGAAACCCCGTCACTGTGGTAACAGCTGCATCACAGTATAACCCTGCAATACAGAAATTAAACACGTTATGCCGTTATCTCAGCTTACTTGATCTAATCTTAACTTAATTAAATTTTACTTTAGTTTAAATCAACCCAATCTAATGTTGGCTTTGTTTGCTCCTACTAGCCACGTATTTTGGTATTTCTTCTTAAAGCTGCAATATGTAACTTTTATTAAAAAAAATATATGATTTTTACATATTTGTTAAAGCTGTCTCCATGTATGAGACATATAATCTATTGCCATCTGAATACACAGCTCTCGACCAAAAACAACCAATCAGAGCCAGGAGGAGGGTCTTAGCTCTGTCAATCAAACTCATGTACTCGCTGCTAAATGTGCTAATGACCAAGCAACAATTCACCATTACAGGAAAACCATTTATCTGCCGTCTAACCAGCCTAACAGCCTGACACAGTCGACTAATTGACAGCATTAAGACCCACCCCCAGCTCTGATTGGTGGTTTCTCAGTAGCATGGGAGCACTTGGAGATCGCAGACTGGCTCACTTTTTTCACAAATTATCTGTTTCATACTAAACTGTCACGACATAGTGACAGTTTCAACAAATATGTAAGAAAATATTTTTTATAAACTTTTTTTTTTTTTTTTTTTTTTTTTTTACAAAATTCTGTCTAAAACCACCTCTTGTGGTATCCTGACTAGAATTGGTCACCTTGCTGTCGTTGTAGCAGATGGCCATTATGCTGCCCTGCAGCTCCCAGTTACCAACCTTAAATAGGTGGAAGTTCTGTATTCGTGTGATTTTCCTTCTCTTTTTAACCAGTGCACCTATTGGTGTTTAATTGGCCTCAAAAGGTAGTTCTTGGGTCAAAAAAGAAATGCATAGTGGTGAGATAAGTATTTTTTTTCTTTCTTACCAAAGTTGTTAGCTGGACCTTGGAAAAGCAGCCAGGGGTTCAGAGAAGTATTTTGAAAGATCTTCAGAAAAAAATAACAATCAAGAAAATCCAGCATATTGAGGAGCAAATGGTGGTTTAAAACTTTTTCCCAGTAGCTTAGCAGTTTTTAACAGCGTAATTGTGATCGTTTGTGGACTTGTTTATTTAGAAACTGTTCACAGAGATTGTGAACTGTGAATTACTTAAGCTTTTGCTGACTGTAGGCTGATGTAAATTAAGTGTTGTAGCAGCAACACTGTGCTGGTCCCTAGAGAAGTGGTTGTTGACTGTGGTTTCTTTGCCAGCATAACCAGTGTGGCTGTTGGTAATGGGAGCTTTTCATTAGGCTAATGTGTCTCCTCACTTCCCTCACTCACATATCTTCTTTAAGTGTTTACTCCTTCGAGCAATTACCTCTACAGAGTATAAATAATCTGCTTCCTTTCTCTGTAAAAGACTTGTTTGCTTCCTTCCCAGTGAGCATCTAAACGATGTCTAAGTCGTTCAAAGACATTTTGTCTAAATTATGCTGTTTATATATTTTTTAAAGTGAACATTTTTCTATTTGTCTCAGATTGGTTTTAGAAATCCATCCATCCATCCATCCATCCATCCATCCATCCATTTTCCTTACACCCTTGTCCCTTAGTGGGGTCGGGAGAGCTGCTGGTGCCTATCTGCAGCCACGTTCCGGGTGAGAGGGTTTTAGAAATCCATTAAATGTCTAAACAAAGGCCTGTTTAGGTATTGGAACTTGTCTGTTACTAATCGTGTCCTCTATTCATCAAACTATACATATGAAGCATAAATCGAAGACTGGTTATGAGTATCGCTAATGTTTTTGTTGTTATTACAAATACAACTAAAATTTAGACCAGCCATGTCAAACTTGGTCACAGACGAGGTCTTGGAAGTAGCTCTGGTTAGAAATTATGATTCTTGCTACACAGTTGACATTGTCTTCTGGAAAAAAAAAACAAAAAAACATGATCTTTCTTTGATGAATTTCCAAAGATACATCTTGTTATCAATGAATGTTCTGTAGATTTCAATTACTTAAAAACACTTTATATTGCAATATGTTTCCATCCATATTACACTGTAAATATCTTGTTCTGTCTACTACTTTTCTCAAAAAATGTACCTTCAAATCAAAAGTGCTGAATATTGTATTTCCCCAAAATTTATGCCATTATGTGTCATGCTGAAAAAACATGAAATTAGTTTATACTACTAATTCAAACAATAGTGTCTGAGTTTCAGATCACATTGTCTGGCATATTTTTTTTATTGTTTACAGATGTTTTAAAAGTCATTTTCAGTCTAAGCTTAGACTACTTTTAGAGAAGGGAGCTTTGCTAAACCATTTGTCTAAATAACAGCTGTGAATAAATGTATTTCTGATTCATGTCTAAACTATGAATCAGATTTGAGTGATTAAAAATTTTTTAGTTCAGATGCAACATTTTCTGAATCATATCTGAAAACCAAGATAAGATTAAAAACAAGAGTTGGATGTAGACAGTAGATGCCAAATATGAAAAGAAAGTGATTCAAACAATCAGAAAATGAACCTGAAAGGCGTGTAGCAGCCATATCGGATATTGAACACGAAGTGACTTGTGAACCTTCAGCTCTCGAAGTCAGAATTACAATTTTGTTTGATTTTGGATCTCAGAAATTTCAATTTTGGAGAAGGAATGCACTCAAACTTATATATGTTCTTATATACACATTAAACAATAAATAAACATATCTTTAAGCTTGCAATATATTAGTATTGTTAACATTAAAATGGGTGCATTTAAAAAAATTATGAAAGACATTCTTTTTAGCTTTAAATTAGGCATCTTATTCAAACCATTCTAGTCTAACTATATAGCATGGCTCTTTGTGCTGGTGAGCATGTCAGAGTGAATTTAAACAATAGGTTTGGAACATCATAATCTGAAAAGCTTTAGCCTCTGAATGCTGCTCTACTGTTTCTAGGGGACAGAGTTAAACCTTACATGTCTATCACTAAATTACTAGCCTGACACTTTGGTTACCTGGTGCTCTTAGAAATCTCTGGTGGCTGCTTTTGTAAGACTGGTGAGGTAAAGTGAACAAGTACATTCATGGGAAACTTTGACATGTGCAACTTTGAATGGCAACAATTTCTGCTCTTAGTAGACCAGTAATCTTGTTCGTGTAGGTGTGACAGTTTCTCTCTTTTACCTCTTACAGTTGGTTTGCAGACTATGAATAGACTCTTGTGGTGAACGATGCTTACGTTAGGCTGCCTCTTTGACTCATTGCAGAACTCCTTTTATTGTGGTGTTAGTTTTTAATTAGGCATTGGTAAAATTGGTTCAGTTTCCTTTTTAGTCTTTAAAATGAAAGCTATTTTGCATCATTCGCCATGTCAAAATTAATCAGAATAAGGTTTGTTTGTGCTTACTGGCGTGTCCTTTTGTGTGCCTGCTTGCCAAGTGACACGCGTTGTGGTTTTTCATTTTCGGCATGGCACGACGGCAAACCACACACACACTTCCGCTCTAAACTGATTGAGTTTGTGTGCCCTAGAAGTTCATTTAGTGGGGGATTTCTTTTCAGTCAGAAGTCAAAATAACCATTAAAAATGTTTGATTTAAATCTATGGCATTTATGAGGCTATGCAGCCATGGCTCATTTAACCTCAAACACTATTAAAATGTTTAGCACATTGTGAGCTCTCACACACGCAGTCTGTTTATTGAAGAACTCGGTGCACTGACAAAACGCCTGTCATGAATAAAGATGGTTTCCACGTTGACTCGTGGCAGCCAGGGAGTTTCTGCGGAATTTGATTTATGTCGCAGGGTTTTTTCGCTACTGTGTGCGTTGCTTTGAAAACAGACAGTACACATTCAGTATATTAAAGCTGTCATATCTGAGAGGAACTGTACTTTTTCAGCTGACATTCCAGACACTGCTGACAGAGTTTGATTGCATGTCATACTTGTGTTTCTCGTAGCTCTGAAATCACAGTAAGAATACAGCCTGTAGGATAATGTGCACACTTCCATCACATTGTGTCGTGTGCTTTGGGTTTTGAGAGACAAACTCTGATGATTATACTCCAGTTTTAGGGTGTGTGTGTGTGTTTTTGATTGCAGCTTGTAACAGACTTTTTTTTCTCCACAGGGTTTGCAGGTGAAGACTGATTACGTTCCTCTACTTCAGTCACTGGCCACATATGGATGGAGACTCACCTGCGTGCTGCCGACTCCTGTAATCAGGACTAACAGGTAATGACACTATTTTCAAGTGATTTTTGACCTCTACTGACATCTGTTGACAACCGTGAGAAGAGCAGGAGCACTTGGGACAGGATACTTGATGCCGTTTGGACAGATTTTACCATCACAAAAAGCTCATTATTTTAGATTTATGCTCACTTAACATGTATTTGTTGTTGTTATACTGTTGTTTTGCTTAGTTTTTTTAAATCATCAGATACTACATAAATAATAGCGTAGCTGAAAAGGTAACTGACTTGAATAATTCAGTACAAAACGGTCAATTTCTTTGGTGTAGCATGTATTTCATCTTCCACTTGACATTACCCAGTTTATTCTGTACGGAGATAATGCAGACCAGTTTCTTTATTTATTTATTTCGAACAGTATAAAATCATGCACAAGAACAAGGAATGCAAAAGACACGTGTTTTTGTACCACAGTAATCTTAACATGTTCGAAAAGGCTCCTCAAAAAGTTTGGTTGCTAGTCAAGCACAGTGGTACCGCTGTGCTTGATTAGCACACTAAATCACTAAAGCAGGTCTTGGTATTTTTGGCACTGTGGGAAATTGCCAATTCCTGCTAGAAAATGAAATCGGTAGGGTTTTTTTTTCCCTCTCTTTCTGCTCACCTATACAACTTCACAGCTTCTTGGTCAACTATATTTATATTGTCTACATGTAGTAAATCTACATAAAACATAAATTTCCACCTTTGACAACAATTAGCTCAGTCCCCAAGCTAAATTGGAACTGCAAGTACAAAAGGAAAGATGAAAACTAGGCTTTCTACTGCATGTGAAGCTATTTTTAATACCAACTGGCAGTTTTTCAGTGAAAAACTAGACATATAATATATGCACAAGTCAAGTCTTCAGATGAATCTGACAACCTTTCAGAGAAGTTAACCTGACTATGTATCAGTCTGGGCTGTGCAGCTGCTGCAGCTGTCTGTGTGTGTCTGTTGACAAGCAGCGGCTCTGTTCAGTGGAAAATCTGTTCGCAGAACTGTAACGGTTCCTCTGCAAAGCCTGCGCTGACTCATCACTCCCAGCTGCTATATGAGTGTACATCCGCTTATGGTCAAAAGGCCTCGCTTGTTGTCAGACACACACAGTAAAACCTTGCATTGAATCAGAATGGTGATGATTTAATGAAGTAGTCTGATATACTCCAAAGATGCTGCAGGGCACAAAGAACAAGCATAAAGCACACATGCAGTTTAAAGCTAGAAAAACAGAGAATAATTATGCAACACAATGGAGTACAATGAAGGCTAACTTAAGAAGCTGTACAATCAACACAATAAATACAGTACAATAGGAAAAGTATTGTACTGTTAAATTGCACATAAATTGACTCAAGCCTTGAACAAACATTTACTATGAAAAACATTGGATATCATTTAGAAATAATTAACTAGAAAGTAAATCAAAACTCTTTTTTTATAATTAGATAATTATTCTAAAAGAGATATTTCCTCATTTTCTGAATTTATGAGACAAGCAGGCAGAAACACGTGAAGCTTTCATTATAGTTGTTTAAGATGAAATTGATTTTATTGTTTTAGCACAGTTTGACCCAAATGCATATTAATAATAACAGACTATGCTTTGCAAAGGTATTCATAACCCTTAACCTTTTCCACATTTAATCACATCACTGCCATAAACGTCAATGTACTTTATTGGGATTTTATGTAGTAGACAAGCATAAATAATTGTTAAGTGGAAGGACCATAGTGCATGGTATCCAACATGTTTAAAAATAAAAAACTGAAAAATGTTGTGTGCTTTTGCATTCAGGGATGGAGAACATCAGTCAACTTACAGCATCGTGGAGACCAAGGAATGCAGCCAATGTGTCAAAGATAACATTGTGTAGAAGTTTAAATCAGGGTTAGGTTCTAAAATAATGTATCAAACATTGGACATTTTAAGGAGCATCATCTGAAAATAAGCGTATGCACATCTGTTAATCTGCCACCACATGGCCATCCACTTAAACTGACAGGCTGCGCAAAGAGAGTATTAATCAGAGTTGGTAAGATGAATCGAGCTGCAGAGGAGTACTAGAAGGAAAAAGATTGCATAAAACTTGAGACTAGCCCGGAGGTTTGCCTGCGAGGGGGAAAGCAACCATAAACATACAACCAGAGTATGGTTTAGATCAAAGCCTGTAAGCAAAAATTTAGTTGAGAATCTAAGAAAAGACTTGAAAAGTGATAGTCAAACCATTTTAGCTGATTTTTTATAAAAATTTACTAGAACAGATCAAAAAAGTTTACAACAAGCATTAACTCCTGCAGAAACAACGCTAAAGTCAAACCTGCCCACAATTTAAACTTTTAACCCTGAAACATTTGTTTCCTTTGAATGGCAGCTTTTACATGTGGTTGTCAGACAAGGTTAATGTCGTCTCATTAATGAGTAAATATGTAAGGTCTGTGAAACCAGTAAACAACAAATTAATGGTCGCTGAAAGTTGTCTCTTAAATAAAGAGTAAAGAACAAAAAGGCACTTCATCCTTTAGTTTTCGGTAAATAACTCTTTGAGATTCAGCTTGTTGGAGCGTAAATCCAAATTTTCTGTCTGTCAAACTGTTTCTCACAGATTTAACTAAAAGAATGTGAACACATCATGTCTTCGTGCCTAAAATTTCAATTTTATATTGATCTTAAGTCATCTGGAATGTGTTGACACAACATGGGTCATCCCAAGTAAATAGTAAGGCAAGTTGACTAAAATAAGTGAAGAAGTATCTAAAAAGGTTATTTTCAAACTACCCAAAATAAATTCTGAGGTAAAAACTGAAGGTAAATAGTCTCCACATATCCTTTCATTTGGTATTTATATTAAAGAAAAATCCTGTTTAGTTCCTTAAGAAAAAGAAGAGGGAAATCCAGAGGGGAATCCGATGCCAGACATTGGATTTAACTTTTCAAATATGACCCATTTTTATACTATGACTATACAAGATATAATTTTTACACAGGTCCTTACAAAAAGTAAGGAATGTAGGTGATGATGAAGATGAAGTTTTACAAAAAGTTTTTCCAATTATTGTTACTGTAGCTTCATTTTGTCTATGCGCAATCAGAACTGTTAGCCATAACGAAGTAGTAAGGCTTTGAGACAGGCAGTGCTTCCATCGGCACTGTGACGGATTATTTGCCCAACCTTCTGCTCAGCTGCTCATGTTCGCTGCTCTTTTAGAGCACAACTGATTAATTGCTTCTTTATTTTCATCTTTTGTTTTTATTTTCCCCAACAACTCCTTGTCTCATCTTTTTGAAAACGCCTCAACACAAGCACAACACGGTTAATTAATCACACTCGGCCTACATACAGAACAAGATGGAGCTCTTTTCTCTCAGCGCCTAAAAAAGTATTCTGTGCGCTGAAGTAATGCTTGATGATCGCTTTCAGATTAGCAGCAGTCATTACACTTGTTTTTGAAGCGACTTCTTCATTTTTAACAAGTAAATGTGCATGCTGCTTGTTGTCTTAGAGGCTTCCAGGGCTGCACTTCATCTGGAGGGGGTCGGATGAGTGTCAGTGATCTCAGCGGTGGCTGAAATTAATGCGAAAGTGGAGCTCAGCGGCTTCTCCACACAACATTAATTCTTGTAGCAGGCGTTCATGTTCACCATACTCAATTAATGTAGATGGTAATTACATTTTGGAACCATTAACTATGGTTAATGTGAATTTCTCTCCAATACAAAGGACCAGAAAACAACAAAGAATAAGAAAAGTTGACACAAAGGTAATATTTTAATGACAAAGCGTTATCTAAGGTTTGGGATCAATGCCAAGCCATACCTGCAACTTGATTCACCTGACAAGCTTATCTCATCACCCAGCTCCATTTATCCTTTCCTCCTCCCTACTCAATTTCTTAAAACTTCATCTTTATCATCACCTACATTCAAAACTCACTTTTTCAAACCTTTCTTACATTTCTCCCTCTTTTCATCCTTTTATTCCTCATCTGGTTACATAATCATTATCCCCCACTCATCTTTCTCTCACTTCTTTCTCATTGTTTTCTCTACATAGATGTAAAAAGTAGATCCACCCTCAGCATTCATCCTCTTCATCCCTATTTATAACCTTGTTCTTCACCTCAGAAGAGGAATCTCAGTGTGAAAGTGCAGTGTTTAGGAAATGGGCTTTTCTCAACCAACTTGGTACATCTTGCTCTGTTCTGGACCAATCAGAAGTGGATGAAAATGACGAGGAGGAGGTTATGAGACGAGAGGATGTCCAGTTGAGGGTAAATGGTGGTGGAGTCGAAGGAACACGATGGAGTGATAAGTATATGAACTGGGTAGAAGTAGACTGCTGGGTAATTAGATTCATGACTGAGGTGTGGCGCTGCTCATAAACCTAAGTTAACATATCCACTATATTCATCTGTTTTTCCTCAGATGTTATCACTGTTTTTACCACAGGCTCTCTTTTGAACATTGTTGAATTTGTCAAGTCTTTTGTCTACTGTCACAGAAACCCCAAACTCCTAATCTCCTCCTTCCTAACTAACAATCAAGACACTTCACAGATGAGCTTCAAGCTACATCTGTACCTTCATTTGTCCATCCATTGTTGCCAATCTCTAGCAGTCATTGGATGAGAAGCACAGTGCATCCTGGACCAGTCCATCAGTTATGCCTCATCCTCTCTTTTTGATTGAACAGTTTAATTTACCTTGTCACTGTGCAACCCTTTCCCACAAACTGGAATACAAATGTCTTATCTTAATGGGTGAAATATCTTCTGAATAGGAAGTTTGCTTCAAGTGTTTTTTTTATTTTATTTTATTGGGTTTGTTATGTTCTTTCGTCTGTAACAAATTAAGCTATCAACAGTTACATTTACAACACAAAAACAGCCACAGGCTGCCTCTGTTCTGCACAACATGAAGATGTAGCAGAGCAGCTGACGCTGACAGCCAAGAGTAGGTTCAGTGAGGGCCTGTAATTTTCTAAGACATCTCACTCCTTTCTAGTTTAATGGCCTGGGGGCTTTTTGCCCGTTAGTTATCAGCTTTGATTCACCGCAAAGTCATCCAGCATCCTTGACAGCCCAGAAAATAGTTTATGGATAAACGGTGGAAGGAAGGAGGTAATGGAAAAAGGGCTTTGGATGGTTAAGATAGTGAGCCCTCTGTGAGTCCATTTCATGTTGAGAGAGGGAAGATTTGTCGTAGGTTTTGAAGGGATCTGCAGCAATCGTAAAACCTGCCATCTATCATACAGTGCAATGATCAGCAGCCATCTTGGTTTTAGAAATGATCCAATATTTCTCCTCGCTTGGTACATTACAGTGAAAAAGTATAAGCCTCCTTATAGATTTTGTCTGCTTTTGCATTTTTGGTGCATACATACATAAATAAGGCTGAGACGAATTTGCAAAAAATAATCTACAAAAGGACAAATAGAAACTGTTAGGAAACATGAGACAGGCTAAAAGATCCACAAACATCTGTAGATTATAAACTGAGAAGAGTTACAAATTCATCTTCAAGGCTCTGTGACTCCAATTATCCACAGTGAGAGACATTATCCACAAGCTGATAAAACGTAAAGCAGTGACAAACTGTTCCAGCAAATTACAAGTCTACCAGAATTCCTCCAAAAGCTCATTAACCACTCATTTAGAATGGTTAACAAAAATGCCATAGCAACATATAAAGGTCTATAAATAGGTCTTAATTATTTCCATTAAGATCAGAGGTCAAGATTCAACAAGAAGGAGACTAAAAAGAGAATCCCAAAGCATAAACTTCTGGTGACCAAAGAGAAAACAAAAATTGAACACTTTTTTTCTACAACACATTTGGCAAAAAAAAGATTTGTTGTATAAATGAACTAGAAATTCTGCTCTCTACCAGAAAATGCTCAAAGAGAATGTTCACCCATCAGTTTATAATCTGTAGCTAAAGCACACTTGGGTTTTGAAGCAGGAAAATGTTCCAAAGTATTTCAGCAAATTCGTCTCTAAATGGCTAAAAAAGTGAAAGGTTTTGGAGTTTGGACTTTTGGTGCATACATACATAAATAAGGCTGAGACGAATTTACATAAATAAGCCTGAGACGAATTTGCAAAAATTTGTCTCAGCTTCTCAATGAAGTGCTGTGGCATGTTATTAAAAGACCTGTAAATGCTGAAAACTCTGTAATGAATTTAACAATTCTGCAAGGAAAAGTGGATGACAATTTGTATACAGTGATGTAAAAACTTAACGCCTGTTGAACCAAAAGCTTGACGCAACTTTTATGTTTAGAGTGGAATTACAGCTGCAAATCAGGTAAAGTTGGATTGGATAACTCAAGCTGCATTTACACCAGCCTGTCCCCTTTTGCCTAGAAAGTCCAATTTGTTTTGTGAGGTGTGAATTCACAATCAAACTGTGTTTTGGATCAAAACAGCAAGCTCTGGTGCACCTAAAAACTTAGGTCTTGGTTCGGTTGAAGTGAACTCTGGTGCAGTCTGAATGCTTATGTGAATGCAAGCGGATCAGAAACCGCTCCAAAAGCTGGATGTGGACTACAGCCCAGGGCATTCTAGTTAAATACAACCAAAGTATATGCTAGAGAGAGAAATGGCTCGAATGAAAAATTGTAGAAAAAATCCTACAACCTGTATAATCTGACGCTGCTCTATTTTTGTTTACATTTTGGAAAGAAGGAAGATGCACTCAGTGTTTTCTGCAGATGTCTTTATGTCATTTCTTCTTGGTGCAGCACCATCTCAGGTGACGGGGAGAATAGATTCTTCAAAGGGTTTGGTTTGTTTGACACAGTGTAGTGTGAAAGAGAATCGCTGCAGCTGATAATGTAAAAAATTAGCAATTTTAGTCCCAAATCGAATTGAGTCTACCGAACTGTCACGGGTGAAAACATCCTTATTTTCCTTACAAAGCAAAATTATCTGTTGGAAAATTATTTTAAAATTAAGTCAGACTATCTTTGTTTGCTATTGAAAGCATTTTGTTGATATAAAACATAAGTATGACAAAAAGAGATAAACATAGTAGCACATGCCAAAATAATAAACAATGATGCTGTCACAAATAAGCCTAACTTTGAAGGCAATGGTTCAAACTTCAGCTGGCAGTTACTTTTAGAGCACAAATTTGGCAAACAAAAGGACTAAACCTGACAGGGATGATCCAACAGAAGGGCGAGGATGAATGTGAGAAACGAAGAAAGCCCACTCAATAATAAAATCTGCATTTTCTGCCACGATTAATCTGTCAGCAGGAGTACTTGTGAAGATTATCCCTCTCAGAATGCAGGACTGTGACAGGAAAAGAGGGTGGAGGATTACATTTTGGGGAAACAACAAAGAGAAGAAGATGCTCAGAAGTTGCACTCTCCGCTTTCATCCATTAAAACATGAAGTACAATAAAGGGTGGAAGAGACACTGATGGATGACAGTGGTGAAGAGGTTGAGCTACAAATCTGAGCATTTTGTCTTTAATGTGTCAGATAAAAGGGTGAAGCATGCGCAGTCAATTGACTATGTTGATAGATGGCCAATGTGTGTTATCACTGGACCACATTCATCTTCGAGGCTTAGAAAAACATTTTTAAGAACAAAACAACAATAAATTATACATAGTCTGACAAAACATGTACCCCCGAGGATTTAAAATCTGTAAATCAGTCAGAATGTGTTTGAAGAGCAGCACTGATTGTTTCTAACATTTCCTTCCATATCTCTTTCTTCTTGTCTATATTTTTCAGCGACGGAAGTCTGTCCACCAAGCAGATCGTTTTCCTGCAGAGACCAGTCGTTAGCCGGAAGAAGAGGGAATCCAAGGTACAACGTCTCTGACTTGTCTGTGTATTTGTAAGATTTCTGCAATCTTTATGATCAAAACAACTATCTTACCCCTTTAATAACTAAATTTGATTAGAGACTGCTAAACATTTGTCTTAAGTGGAGTTGTTCTACTGCTTTATTGAAATCCAAATTTTAATCAAACCAGATGGGAAGATAACCCAGTATCCTTACTGTTGAAACTAAACTCACTGACCAAATGTAGGGCTAAGCACCTAGAAGAAAAAGTCAGATTTCTCTGAGGTTTGCAAACCAATGGCAGGTATGTGAGTGATTTGATTTGCAAGGAGCAATACACACAAAACACATAAGTAGTGACGTTACTTTTACAGTCTTTATGAAAATTTAAATTGTTTGTTTTCATGAGGGTTCACAACTTTTCACTCGTTTGCATGTGGAGCAACCAGACAATACAGTGAAGCAAGAAGAAATTTCAGCAAAACATTTCTCAACCCAGAGGACACCAAGGGAGGTGTCATGTTGTGATGAAACATCCCAAAAGAGAGAGGAAAGACAACTAGTCATTCTGATGTCGTATATAGATTAATTGAAGTTGCTCCTAGAATCATGTGTGCGAGTGCTTCAAGGACAGTAAGACTAAAATTCGAGGCAAAGGGAATTCCTTTTTCATACTTTTCCTCTTTGGAGCAAAATTAGTCTAGAAAAGACCCACAAAGTCTTTTTGAGACTAATTTAGCAACATATAACAAGATTTGTAAGGGTGCAACATAATTTACAAATGTGCATAACATCGTGTATAAATGCGTACATCAACATTTTGTGCAAACAGTTTCTTAAACTGACGTTTCAAACTGCACAAGTAGAAATACACTGGTTCAAATCAGCAAATGTGGATGGATGGGTCAAACTGAGCTCACGGTTCAGCTTGGCTGCGCTTTCAACATTGGAGACTTTCTAACTACTAGGGATTCACAAATCAAATTATGTGTTCAAGGCTAGCAAAAAACTGGGTAATTATTATTGCAATGCTACGTTCAAGGCAGAAAAAAGCTCGGGATATCTAAGTATCACAGGATTTATTGGAAATACAGTATTTTTGAAGCCAAAACTACTATGTTAACAAGATGTACTTACATTAAAGTTAATGGATTCTAAAAATATTAACTTTGTAGGCTACACTACAGAAATATGAGCGAAAACTAATGAGCGCAGCAGTGCCATCCTGGGACAAAGTGCACATGTTTAATTTAGCTCAACATTCCTGCGCCAAGTCAGCTGTGGACTGAGTTGCCACAAGAGAATTTACAATAGGTGACTGGTTCTGTTCTCCACCAAAATGCAGACCCAGGAAGGGTCTGCTGCACCAAGACGTCAACTCTGTTACCAATCGACCCACTGAAATACAGTCACATGAACTTGTCACCACTCTATTTGGGTACTTAACTCTTTCTGTCAGTGGCTCTATAGCTATTGTTTATTTTTTGTTAGATTTAGCCAAAGCTGTGAGGAGTCATTCCAGAGGGCGTTAACAGCCACATCTGGCTCTAAAACTACAGATTTCAGACCTCGCTCCCGCTAAAGGCTCTACCACAGGTCCTCCTGTTCATTATTCACCATCTTAAACCAACATCCCTTCTTTCTAGCTTCAACACTGCAGCTGTTTTTAGTTTATGTACATAAACATACACAGTGTGAACAAATTTAAACCAGCATGTTTTTGTTTCAGATATGAGGAAAGCTCCAGCAGCTGACAAATGTGTTATTTTGATAACCATTTGGTGTTAACGCTTTTCTGTAGACCCCAAACAGCTGTGATAACATCTGAAGCTAACCTGTTTCTGCAGTGAAATTAATTCATGTTGATTTTTTTTCTCTGGGTTTAGTCTAACCATGTCTCACAAACACTTCTCTCACAGGATCTAAAACTTGTAAAATAGTTGTAGTTAAGTTTTGTTTATTTACCTATTCCTTAATATGTCTTTCTGACATTGCTCTATGTTGCGATCTTTACACTCATGTAAAAACATACATGAGTGTAAAGTGCTAGGAAACACATTTGAATGTGGGAATATTTATTGTCTATTTTAGCAACACTGAGAAATCCAATCCAATTAAAACAGAAAAGAATACTCTTTGAAACGTTTGTAAAATGTAATTTAAAATAAACTGTTTCTGGTGAGTAATAAATTAGGGCATCCTGACATTAATTTCTGCTTTTGATAGAATCACACCCAGGTGTATTGTTTCAGATGCACATTTTAGAAAAATTTATTGAAGCGTATTGAAGTATATTTTTCCTGTTAAAAACTGACATTTAATTTGTTGTTTTCCTGACGGCTAAAGTAGGAGTTAACATCACTACAACATGGAAAGAGCTGTCTCAGGCCTTCAAAAAGAAGATTGTAGCAGCTTATGAGCCTGGTAGGGGATTTACAGAGGTCTCAAAAGAATTTGAAATCAGCTAATTCACTGTCAGGACATTCAAGACGGCTGCCGACATGTCTAGGTCTGTTCGTCTAAGCAGGTTCCACCTGAAAGCAACCACAAGATCCTGTAAAAAAAAAAAAACTCCCTCTCTTGAAAGCATGTAATCTCAGAAAACGACTGCAAAAGTTTAACTTTCCTAGGAAGTTTGCCTTTGCACTCTCAGAAAAAACACAAAGGCCAGAATGAAGTTTGTCACAAAGAATGTAGCCTGGTAAAACCGTCTCACTCAAGTTAAAGAGAGTAAGACCAGCCATTAGAGATTCTGTCCTATAGAAAATAAATATTTGTTAACTTTTGTTTAATGTGTAAAGCTGGGTTAATTTTTCATTGTTTAAGTAAAATTGAATTAATTTCTTTTCCAGAGAGATACACAAAGTAAGATTAGGCATTTCTTAATAAAGAACCTAATATGAGTTGGCATGTGCAAAATTTTCACATAACTGTATGTAACCAGATATAATGTTTTCATCTGCTTGTTTGTTCAAATGGATGTTCTCAAGGCCACCAATAATCAGCGGACACCCACCCACCATGGCCTCAATTTCCTGCTCTGTTTTGTTTATGTTACTAAGTTATTCCATCTCAATATTAGATCTGCTGTGATCTGTTCTTAATTAAGTCTGTGTGTACTGCTCTGTGGATGGGAATATTGTCTAACTACAATGCCATAAATGTTTCAGAAACTAATCTTCAAGGCCCGAAGCAAGTCCAGCAAAAACTCCATCAAGGATGTGGCGAAGAACAAGAAGAAAAAGACAATAATTGAGAAGGATTCAGAGGATTTGAAGAACACTGATGACAGAGAGAAAGTTGGCAAGGAAGAGGAAAAGACTGTGACTGGAAGCAGAAACGCAGCACAGGTAGAGGCAGCAGGCGAATCCAAGAAAGAGAGGAAGATAAGGTGTGAGGAAGATAAAAAGGCTGATGGAGGGATGATAATCAGCATCGAGAAAGTCACACAGAAAGATGGACCAGACAAAAGTGAAAACAAAGTAGCAGAAAACTGCACTGAGGAGACAGAAAGCAAAGCTCCAGATGGAGAGGGATCAGAGGAAAATGGAGAGCCATCGGGAAAGGAGGAGGTCGAGGGGGTCAATGAAACAGTTGTGACTGTAGAGACACAGAGTGAGACCAAAGAAAAGGAGCTTGAGGGCACTTCGAAAGTTGAATCCGTGGTAGAAAATGGGATAGAGACAGATGAAGAGAAAGATGACGGTGAAGAGAATGAAATCAAAACAGGGGAACCAGTGGAGGTTATCGCAAAGGAGACTGTGGCAGATCCAGCAACCACAGACCCAAGCCCAATGGAGGCTCAGGAGTAGCACCATGCAAGTCGAGCTTTTCCCCCATCATACCTCTTAAATTCCCTCTCTTAAAAACTGATTCCTGAGTCCTAATTGAAGTGGGCGGGGGGGGGGGAAGGTTGCTCCGCACTGCTGCAGCATCCTCCAAACCCCCCATCTCACATATGATTCCCCCAAAACCTGCAACAGTGTAGCTAAACAAAAAAAGACCATGACATCAGTTCTATTGTATAACCACAGATACTGAATGTATTTAACAACAGGGGATGCTAATGCAGGCAGGTCCATGTGGATTCCAAACACTGAATGGAGGAAGGCAGAGGATCAGAAAGAAAGCAGTGAGATGAAAAACCTCAAAAAGACTTGGTCACGGTTCCAGTAAGAGTGGCAGATAAACCAGAGCTGCTCTGTTCACTAAACACTCACTATTCGCTGTAGACGACTTAAGCTTTGGGTTTAGCTAGTAAACAGTCACTGCAGCTTAGTAGCTGTACCTGCAGGTTTTAAAAACATGAAATAGATACAAAACAAAAGTATTTGGATAAAATTGGAAATTTAGATAGCAAACTAGATACCATTTTATGATGCTCATTTGAGATTTATTTTTAAGTTTTCTTCTATTATTTTTTTTAACCAACATCAGGTTGCTCCAACCATCTTCATGTACCCTTATGAAACAACTAATTACAATATCTTTTCATATTGCTATATGACTTTCTAGTGTGACCAGGTTTTCTGGTTGTGTCAGTTCTTCGTTAGGAAATCACCACCTTTTAGATAATGAGGTTTGCTCTAAAGTCTTAGAAAGACCCAGGTCTGTTTCCTCAACATCAAAGATATTTTAAAGAGAGGAGAATTCCCAGAAAATGTTCTTGCAGGCCATTCCTTGTCACATTCTGATCCAGGATGCAGAGGAAATTTATAGGAGAGCGCTGTTAGAGGTGATGGGAAAGGCATTTGTTGCGACAGGCAATCCAAAGCAGGCTGCGGAGATCATTGTTTACGCTGAGCTCTAAGCCGTCAAGTGCTTCAAAGAGAGCCGATAATCACTCTTTGGTATGGTGTGCTAAGCTTACCTTGCATACAGAATGTTCCCAATAATATTCCCAAGCCCAGCCAGACAAGAAAGTGAAATTCAGCTGAATGTTCGCACCTCAAGGACAGGATCAGTAGTTAGGTTTCCTCTGTTAGCTTTACATTCAGGAAAGAGGATTTCTGCATAAAATGTGTAGTCGGGGGTTGCCCTTGTTCTGTATTGAAGCCAGAAGTGAGAGCTCTGAAGGGGAAAGTCAGATAAGAAAGAGGCTGTAGTGAAAAAAGGGAATAACGAAGAAATAAAGAAGGACCAGTGAGCGTGAAAGACTCAAATAACAGAAACGAATTGGTTCGTTTAAAGCAACGGTCGTTTGTAACAAGCATTTCCTGCAGAGGTTTCTTTCATTGCTTTACCTCCATCTCTTTACGCACCTCTTACTGGACACAGTGTCTGACATTAACTGAGTCATAATGTGCCGAATCGCGGCTCTGCGTGGCTTTCCATTTCAGAGCTGGAACAAGAGGGAGGGAGGAGGCGACGTTTACAGAGCGGGGCTCTCTGTGGATCGCTAATGGATTTTGTCAGTGGGGAATCTGTCAGTAATCATGCATTTATAATGGGGGGGTCTCTTGGTGGGGGGAGTTATTGACAACAAAACACCTCAACATGTCAAGTTTCACGTTTAAAAAGGATGTCATGGGGATCCGTTTGCACCGGAGAGGACAAGCTTGATTTAGAAAATTGCTTGCACCTCATCGTAATACCTGTTTTGTAAACTGTTCGCGTTTGGCTGATTAAAAAGTACTTGCTGTCCTCGTATAATTTGTCACAATTATCATTTTTGTGTTGTGATAATTAATGATATGTGGTTGCGAAAAGTATTTCTTCTCTGGAGAAGAAACTCCACGATTTCAATTGCTCTCCTGCCTCCGGTGAGGTTCCTTTAAATGTAAAATGGAAAATGTTTTTGTGTAGAGTAGAATATAAAACTGTGACCAGTTTAGCCTTATTACTATACTGTAAATGGCCCAGAATCTGCTATTAGAAATGTTTTTTAGCGGCATATTGGTGATTTAAGTGTTATATGTTTGTTATAGTCAAACAGCAAAGTTTTACTCCGGTTGGTGTTTTGAGGATATTATTCCTTGAGTTAAGAGTGAAGGGATGAAAATGTTTATCCATATGAAGGTATTACGTTTTGTATTATTTTCTGACATTTCTTGGACATGTTCTTGATTGTGAATGTTTGGTTTTCAAGTAAAAAAGGCTTTATGCTGCCTCTGCTTGTTCTGCTAAAGCTTGCAAAAAATGCATTGCTGACTGGTGCTTTGAGCTACCTCCTCAGGGCTGATGTTGGCTTTCAGCTTTTGGGGTCGCTGCAAGAGCGACCTCTTGAAACATATGCTCCCTGTCCTCTACTGCTCCAATATGACTATGAGCATGAGGTCATCTTTAATGGCAGCCAAGGTCAAAGGTTTCTGAGTGAGAATGGATTTTTCTCAGCTGTACAAGCAGGAGATTGCATGAGCACACCGTGACATATTTATTTAAAGTGCTTTGTATCTTTTTTTTTTTTTTTTTTTTTTTTTTTAACAGATTGAGATCTCATAGACACTCCTGAGTTCATTTGGTCGGAATGTGACCAGCATGAAATAACATGCTAATTCATGTTGGTCAATGAACAGCTCAGACCTATTCTTTTATTATACTAATTTGTTATGAATTAGTATAATCAAAAGAATTTGAGCTGTTTTTATCTTCTGTAAGTTTCAGTCGAATTTAACTGAATTGATAAATTAGGATATTGAAAGCTTTGACTTAATCAGAACCTCACGTAGTTTTATTACCTCCAGAGTGATATGTTTCAATCTTTTAATTCCGCTCACCTTGATAATTATGACTTACATCACAAACAATAAAATACTCTATAAAACAATTAAAAATAAGATTTTTAATATTATCATAACCACGTGCAGTCAGTACTTGTTTGGGGCTCATTTACCCGAATTCATGCATTAAAGGGGACATATTATGCAAAGTTTACATCCATCTATCCATTTTCATTACACCCTTGTCCTTTAGTGGGGTCGGGAGGGTTGCTGGTGCCCATCTCCAGCCACATTCCGGGTGTCAGTCGGGGTACACCCTGGACAGGTCACCAGTCTGTCGCAGGGCAACACAGAGACAAACAGGACGAACAACCTTGCACACACACACACACACCCCCACCTAGGGACAATTTGGAGAGGCCAATTAACCTGACAGTCATGTTTTTGGACTGGAGAACCCGGAGAGAACCCACGCATGCACAGGGAGAACATGCAAACTCCGTGCAGAAAGACGCAAAGTTTACATTTTGTAAGTTTTTGTACTTCCACATAAACTTACCTCTACCACTTCTAAAATTAGCCCAAGCGCTTAAAAGCTGAAGCAAATTTTTTGTCATTCCAGTTCGCGCAATTGAATGGAAATGCAGGCATTGACTGTCTCCTGGTAAGTGAGCAGTCTTCCCTTTGATTATCTAGGCCATGACATGCCCATAATATAATACGTACACTTAGAGATGTCAATCTCCAGTTATTGAGGCCTGTGTATTGTAACTTTAAGATGTTGCAATACATAAATCAAATAATTCAATTATTGGTGGAACTCTGTACAACTTGAACAAATGATGAAGATTTGATTCAGGTGTCCCAGGCAGGGACACATCTAAAAGTTGTGTCCCTTTTAGATGTGTCCCTAAAAGGGACACAGGCTCCAGCACTGGCTGGAGTTCGCTTCAAGCTGTAATCATTAAAAGAAAAAGTTATAAGTGCTTGGAATATATTACACTTTGTGTAATGAATGTATTCATGAGTTTTAATATTTGATATTGTTGAGATTTAAACTGTTGTGAATCAATGTCGGTGCTCCTGCTTTCTTCTTCTTGTGTGTTTGCTGTAAAATCTGAAAAGTATGACTTGAGCATTCCCATTTGGGTTTTTCTACGCATACGTTCCACAAACGAAGCATAGTCTGTAAGCCTGAGTGACCTGACTGTTTTTTATTCCAGCTCAACAGCATGGACAACAGAAACTTTGACAGAGGACCTGACCCTGTTCCCGCTAGTCCTCTACCTGAGCCCGGCAGGGTACCGTCTCCTCAATAAGCACTTACTATTTCGGTTGCTGTGTTGTCTAACCTCTAGCATGAATATGCTCAAGGGAGTGTGAGTAATTGGGGCTTTTCTACTATTATTTTTGCCTGCTGTTAATGTTAACACAGACGGAGACAAAAAGCAAGGCAGAACCTGACATTTAATCAGCTAAACGATGCTGAACCATGTTAACTCTGCCGTGTGTGAAAAGGAGGGGACCTTTGACTAATGTTAGACTCAAATTTACATCTGTGCTCCCCTCCATTTATAGTATCTGTGAGAAATATATAGCTCGCTGTCTTATATCAGCATAAATGTCTCTGAGCCTGAGTAGTGGCACTGGTGCAATCGCTCTTGGTAATGCTATAAAAAAACGCAATGGTTCATTTACTGTGTGCTACAATGATGTGAAACGGACAAAGTAGAAGCGACAGAAAATAACACAATAGGATGCAGTCACTTTTTTCTCCTGTGTTGTCACTTTAGCTTTGCTCACAGCCTCTGGAAAATGTATTGTTAGATTTTCTTTCTCTCTGATGTATTTTTTTAACACCTCAGCTGCCATCTTGAATGTTAAGTATCTTCGATCATGTGCCGGTGTCACTTGCATTGATGTAGAAAAAAGTATTCTTTATCTTTCCTATTCTGAGTATGTCAACATTCCTACAGTACCTGGCATCTGTACAATTTGTATATTATAAAATGATTTATATTTAATGTGTACATGCGTCCTTGTCTTTTTTTTTGTCAATATTTAAAGTTCAGCTTTTGTGTTGTTTAGGTTTTTTCAAACAGGAAGGAAATAAAAAAACAAAGCTCAACTTTTTGATCATACGAGCAGAGTCTCGTTCACCATTAAAATTTTGAAATACTGACTTCCCTTGAATACAGAGTGCTCCCTTTGTTGTACGGTTGAGAAAAAATTGACAGAAGTAAACTGAAAAAAGTACAAATTTAGTATTTCAATCCACTAGAAAACAAAATGGTTAATGTATTGCTAAAGTTCAGAATCTGCAGATAATTACTTCCTATTTAGAGACATCTTCTTGCAAAAAGTCTGAAACCGAAACTAGATTTCACTTCCCAAGGATGTTTTTTTATCTGACAAACAAAGTTGTGGCTGGAAAATGCGTATTAGTTGGTGACCACTATAACAGAGCTCTGGCTGACCTCAAAAGTATATTTATTTTCTCTGAGTTTAATATGATAAAGCACTTTGAATTGACTTTTTGCTGAAGTGTGCAATATAAATAAACGTACCTTGCCTTTCTTGGATCAACTGCTTAGCATTTGGTACTATACTTTTCCAGGAAAAGAACTTTGAACAAACCACCAGAATTAGTTAATGCTACATATATTTTAAATGGATTCACTTTGTTTGTAATTTCCAGCTCTGAATAGTATACTGCACGTTTTTTTCATAAAGTTGTTGGTCTTACCTGGTGTACTGATCCGTTATACAGCATAAGAACTGGAGATGCTGCCATGAAAAAGATAAAGTGGCAACCACAATACTATGAACGCGATGAACGCACAAAGCAGAGGAGAGTCTAATGGAGAGGTGAGACTTATGAACCCAAAGTATCATTTTCTTAGAGCAAAAACATATTTCTTTCAGATTTGCTCCATCTGGTTATTACCTTCATTACCATTTGAACCTCAGAATACATCAACTTGATAGTTATTTTCCCACAACACAATAATCCATTTCCTCCACTCTCGGATCAAAACAACGCAATTTAGGCCCAGGGCTGACCCTCATGCATCAATATTTCACATGAAAACACAAACACACATCATAATATCCCTGTGGTGTTTACGAGCTACATTATATTTACAGTTGAGTCAACACAGCTGGTGTGATCTATAAGCCACGAGTGTGAGCCCAAGGGAGCGTAAGGTCATTAAGGAGACGGCTTTGCCTCCAACCAAAGCGCCAACCATCAGACCCATTCTGTTCCCTACAGGAGGCATTAATGGCTCTTTAGGCAGACTGGTGAGCCGCTGGAGAGCCGCAAAAAGATGGTCAGAAACACCAAGAATCTGCGGTTTGGGATATTAAACTCATGACCCAGAGCATTTTCATTTCTGAGGTTTCACTCTGAGAACCAGAGGTAAAGTTATTCAACGCTTTGCTGACAGCAGGTTGTTCTGAATAATGAAGTTTACTTGCAAGTAAGAAGAAAAAAAAGAAATATTTTTACGACTGCTACAGTGTTTGGAAAGTAGCAGCATTTCTATCAAAACAAGCTCTGTAGGTTTCTGCACCCAGAGGGTTCATGAGGTCCAGTAAGAGTTGGAGCTTTAGCCTTTATGCTTGGCATGAAACTAATTTAAAATCAGTGCTGTTCAAATATCTGTATACATTTTTTTAATGCGTCTGCAACTGATGTGATGTGGATTCCAGTTGTGCTTTATGCAGTGCTGCCATCTAGTGACCAGTTAAGACCTTAATGTAAATACAAATCATAACATGCAAACTACAAATGCACTTTTTTCTGTTACTTGCACTAATATATTCCTCATTACTACTTAAAGAATAGGTTAACAAAAGCTATGATCCCTCATGCCTAAGAATTGCATTTGTTCTCAAGTACTAATCCACTATTTTACAAACTTCTAAGCTTTTCACTGAACAATTGTATTTATGCTGAGATTACATTATATACAGGTAAACTAATTATTTTATTAGCAGTTTGGTATGCTGGTTTAGTTTGGAGCTAAACCAGCATAAAGAGGGCTACACAAAAATGCGTGCCACACTTCTCAGAATTTTTTTTTTAAGAAATGTTACACCCATAGTGATTAAACTTCATTTTTAGGCCCTATGTGTGCCTGAGATCTAATAATAATAATAATAATAATAATAACAATAATTTACTTTTGTGACATTGCTGTTATACAGAAAATTTAAAAAAATTAAAATTCAGTCAAATCACTAAAATGACAACCTGAAGGCATGAGACATGTTTGTAAGGCGGAAAAGTTCAGCTAAATTTTCAACATAATTTCTTTTTCAGAAATTTGAACAGAGCAAACCATTTAAAAGTCAAATGATGCAAGTTGTTGCTATATTTGTACAATTTATTTCAACATTTTCAACTTGTCTTGTTGGTTGACTTATGCGTTAGTCGTTTTTGTCTCATAGTACCGTCTATCATTATCTAATACAGCAGGAATGGGCTAAAAACATTTCTGGACTTAAAGCAGTAATTGATCAGGGATTGATGATACTTTCTGGACTCTCAGTTCATTTTAGCTAAAAGTAAACAGCAGACAAAATTTAGTGACACAGCATTTATCCAGCTGACATTAGCATCTTCATTCTTTCATGAGGGCCAACAAAGTGCACTTAAGCCTCCGTCTCTGGCCAGTGAGCTCCGAAGTTTAATATGTGGTCAGCACCGGAGCATTCATTATCACAGCCCAGGGCCAATGCAACGGTACGTCAAAGACTGGAATCACTTTGTCTTGATTTGCAAAATCTTTGAAAAACTATTACCTCATTGTTAGATAGCATCCTCAAGTTCTCCCCCCTGACCCTACACACACACTTTGTTAGCCGATTAACTCCTCTCAGATTAATTAGAACCATTTCCTCTGTGTTTTCCAGTCGGTGTCTTATCAACCTTTGTCAGACTTAAACTGTAAATTAATTAGCACCAACTCTCCTGTCATTTGGTAATTACCTCAGCAGCAGCAGGAGTTCAGTGAAAGGCTTACATCAGCACCTTATGCTACTTCTGACTTTGCTGAAACCTCATTGGACATTAAGTGATAATACTCCCACACTGATGAGGTCTTCACCTGGAGAAGAGATTAATAGTTTACCTTGTCCAACAAGGAAGAGTTATTATTTTTTAGGATTAGTAATATTTGTGAAATAGGTTTGATTAAAATAGTAATACATTTTTGTGCAAAACTGCAGAAAATATGGTTTTGAAAGCAAACCACCAAAAATCTGTGATTAAAGGTATTTTATTATCGCTTCCCTGTTATAATGTTCTTTAGTTTGAAGGTATCAAAGACGTTCTAGAATCACTTGATCACTGTGGAAAAGAACAAGAGAAATACTCATTAATATCACAGACAGATAACTGAGAAGGTGTAAAGTTACATATTATGTTTGGTGTCATAATTCAGAAATAACGTTCTAAATCACTTACTTATTGATGTGAAAAAGCCCAAATGCAATTTTTTTTCTGGATCCACTTTTTATCACATCTAACTTGCTAATATGGTTGTGAGTATAAAGTCTATATGTTTTCCTTATCTCTGATATTGAAATTTTCATGTGTGAGGAAAAAGGCATAAACAGAAGAAAGTTGTGAGAGGGAAAGCAGATTTGTCCCGCAGTTTGTTAGTGATGATTTGTTGACTTTATGTTTTCCAAAATTATTTCTTAATATTTTTTAAAATGCTATAAATAAAATATTTAGGCAAGCCAAAAGTCTATGAAATGAGGAATCAACACATGAATGTGCTTTCAGTTGCTTGGTGTCCAAAAATAGCAAAAGTCCAAAAAATAGATACTTTGTGGTAAGGAGAAAAGAGTAAACAAATGCAATTTGGACTATATTTGGATTTTTGGGTCAGTACTTAAGCTTAATGTGATCGCAGAAAGAGTTATCAAAGATGAAAACTTTATATTCTATTAAATGATAGCCGGGCTTTGTTCAAGGGAACTAAAAAGCATTTCTATTTTTAAATCTTCTTCTGAGCTCCAGGGTTTTGGATCAGAAACCTTTTAACACACCTGCTGAGATTTGTTACAACAGAAAAGCCGGACGTCGTTGAGAGAGGAGTCGTCCAGGGCCCACTGGTACTCCTCCATCTTGGTCTCTATGCCGCAGATGCCTCCATTGGTGCAGTCTTCACTCCAGTAGCCATAGTCACCCCACTGCATGCCGGGCGCCTCCAGCGTAGGGTTGCTGCTGCAGCGGAACTTGATGTTGTTGACGGCCGTGTCGTCTCTCAACAGTCCCTTGTGGGGCTCCACGCGCATCTGGAAAGAAGTCAGCACGCCGCCAGGGCAGTACTGAGGATGGGACCATTCTCCGGTACTGGACAGAAGGTTTCCAAATGCAGGAACTTAGAATTGGAAAAGCAAGTATAAAGACAAAACACGAATTTTTGTATTTTCATTACATTTTGATCAACAACCAATTTATGATTGAAGAGGATTAGAGCAACTGAAAAAAAAATAGTTTTAAAGCCTGTCCCAAATTTTGGACAGGATTTCAGTGTGGATAAAGTGCAGGTTCACAAATGCTATATCAAGGAACCAACTGGAAATAACATTTGAACTTTTGTAGATAGAATTGTATTACATGATAGTTCATGAATGTTCTGGAATTATGTATTTTTATACATAACACCATCTCAATATTGTGAGCCCTTGACATTAAAATTAAACTACTAATAGAGGCTGATCACTTCTTCACGAGTGAGCAAACTTACAAAATCAGACAGTTATGGAGTGATATGTCTGTCAGTGGGTTAGAGACCAGTTGAAATAGATTTGAATGGTCTTTTTGCTTTGTTGTAAAAAAAGTTCAACTCGCTCACTGTCCAGTGTGTGACTCGACGTAATACAGGAAGCTTCGGCTCTCGTCTTGGGAGCAGATGAGGCGGATCCCATTCAGGGCGGTGTCGTCCCCCTCGTACTGGTTGGTCTCCACCTGAGGAAACATGAACCAGTTCTCAGACAGAGGAACAGTTTATCTCTGTTCTGCTGCAGCAGTTGAGGAAATTCAAATCAGGTTAAATCACAGTTGATTTGGCTGGATTTGTGCATAGTCTGCACACAAGGTTGTGAGTTAATGTCTTGTAGCAAGAAGTTATACAGAACCTTCCACAATTATTGGAACCCCTCATGAACATATGAACAAAATATTAAGTAAATAAGATCCCCTCTAAAGTGGCATAATTTCACAGTAAAAAAAACAAACAAAAAAATAATCCAACCTTTAATTTTAGTTAATTTTGTATGTGGGGAAAGCAACTTTTTAAGAAATGACTGTTGTTGGGTTTTTTTTATCTTTGGTTGCACAGCTTGCAGCAGTGATGTTAGTACTTTGTCCAACTCTTCAATAACCTTTCATATATTATCTTGAGCATCCAGAGGAAATAACCTGTGACCTTTACTTTTTGCACAATCTCTCAAGCTTGTCCTGGATTCTCTCTTCAGATTTACATTTGTGATGTGATAGATGGAAAAAACTTCTTACTGACAAACTGTAACATTATGTCCTGAAATATTTTTTCTTTAATGAATAAATATTCCCTGTTTTTTTAAACTGTTTTTTAAAATTGTCATAGTAATTTTATGAAATAAAAGAATTATTTTTACATTATTTTTTTCCTTTTAGATGCTGACTAATGAGAGTGTATGTGTGTGTTTTCGAGGCTGCAGGCATCTCTGTGCAAAGGTTGATAAAGAAAATAGCCTAATCAAAATTTTGAGAAATTCAGCAGGTTCTCACTTTATGTACCTGAAGCGAATTGGGTTTGCATTTTAAAGTTATGAGAAATTAGAAATATATTATTAATTTAATCGTTGCATTACATTGTTATCATTGTTGTTACTATTCGTATGATTAATACTGAGTTAAAGTTAGTAAAGATGATACAAAGTACATTAAAATAAGCAAAAAACTGACTAAAGCTATACTAAAGTTAGTATTTCATCAAATTTTCATGTGCCGAGCTACAAGAAGGTCCTTGACCTCAGTCACTAAAAGAAAAATATCTCTTTTACACATTGTTTTTTAGATTATGGATTTAAGTAGGAGTGAATATTTATTTTAAATTTAAAATGTTTGCAAATGTACATTTTTATTCCTTTACCCTGACACTGAATCCAACAGCAAAGAAGTTATCAGGACACATCTCTGGCCAGGTCCAGTCTCCAAATCTCTCTCCGTTGTTCACAGTCAGCACAGATCTGTACTGTCTACTATTAAAATCTTTGCCGGCTCGCTGCAGAAACACCTTCTCACAAAAGCCGCTGGAGGCCACAGCTAGCAGGACCACAATGCTGAGCATACTCGACATGCTGGCAACAGGAAAGTCAGTGTCTTCACTCTGGAAGGCTAAAAAGCAAGTAAGAGCTAAAGGCTCCAACACAAAGCTCTTAAAGCTTCCCTGTAGTTTCTGGTATCAGCATGAATCATTTACAGAGTCACATTACGGAACGGCGTGGGAATAAACAGCTGGAGGTGGAGAAAGAGAAGACGCAGGGACTCTATTCAGCCTTCAGTGATATTTTGCAGCTCAGCAGTGGATCTTATCACCAACAAGAGAAAAACAGGCAATAGGGTTCTTTAACCTGCAGGCTGCAACAAAAAGTTTGTGTTAACTTTAAAACGGAAAATGCAAAGACTAAAATAATACATCTTACATCATGGGTAAGAAATTATATTAAACAGGAGAAAAGTTACTAAATTCAACAATTATTGACAAGGTGTTCTGGTCATGGAAATAAGGCGTCCTACAATCAGTTAAACTCTTTTACAAATTTAGCATCTGATCAACTATAGCTATTTTAGTGCAGGTTTCTAAAACAGGCTGTGAAAACCTTAAAACTGTGCCGAAAGTTGAGGCTTTATGCTGGGTATTACCAGCATAAGGTAATATGCTGCTGACTGACATTACTTTATGCTGCTACCCAGACTGTTTGCAGCCCTTTGTTGTTTCCACATTAAATGTCCCACATGAGCAGGAGTATGCATCAAAGATTTAACTTTGTACCTGTCCTTGTACTTCCTGCAACCTCTAACCATTACGCCAATTAGATAGACAGATTGTTTTTGATTAAACTCTCACAACTTTCTCTGCATCTAATTGAGATGAAGTTGTGGATAAATATTTGATATATAAGTCCAAAACTGAATATAATGATACTACAGTATGTAGGATTTTTCTTTTCTGCATGTTTGATTAAGAACAGTGTGAGTTTTTTCTACAAAAAAAGTGAAGCATCAAAGTTTCCAAAATAAAAAAAGTACACATATACAAGTTATAGAAACAAAGTCTATTTATAATTTAAATTTGTTGCCTTTTTACAGGTGAGCTCAAGAAGGTTTTATTGCATGCAAGCAACTCTGAATTTATTTAAGAAAATGTTTGTTTGTCTGACAGTATTTAGCTCAAGTAATTACATGCCACACAACATTTATAACATAGCATGTAATGGCTATTAATAGAAAAAAATATTCATCTTTGGGTGATCACTTTTGCATAATGTCACCTTCCTAAAATAATGGCCTAAGTCATTTTTGACAAAAGTGATTTTCTTTGCCTTAATCATCTTTTGGCAAAAAGATTTTTTGATTTTTCAGGACTGATCTTTTCATGTGAATTGCAGAGAATAAAAGCATCTGCACAATGAAAAATGTACTCAGGTGCATTGAGGTTCTTTTCTTCACAGGAGTACTTGCTTTATCCTTTATTTAACATTTTAATCTAACATTTTAAAGATATAAAAAGTAGTTTGGATGCAGTTATCATCCTCATTGCTTTATTTCATCATGGTGACAAACCATCATCCAGAGTGATTTTATGTGAAAAACAAGTTTGTTGTCTTGCGTCAACTGGGACATGTTTAAGTTGGAGATTATGTTCCGACAAAAACTGGAAGGCTTTGTACAATGATGTCATCTAAGAGTTTGTTGACAGAAATGATAAGGCAGGAGTTGTGCCAAGTTGCTTTAAATTTTGCTGCAATAAGTCAGCTGGTCACTTTCTCACAAATCTGTTACCTGTAGGACACATCTTAAAGGGACATGTATAGAAAAAAAAAAATCAAACTTTAACTCCAAGCCCAATTCCAACCCTGATTTCAATACTCCTTCCAACCCTCATTCCAGTCCTCCTTCCAAACCTATTTCCAACTCCTTTTAATCTTTCTTACAATTTTCCTTCCAACCATAAGTCGAACTCCAATTTCATTCACCTTCCAACCCTAATTCCAACCCTCCTTTCAGCCTTAACTCCAACCCTCCATTAAACCCTCCTTCGAACCCTAAGTCCAACCCTAATTGCAACAATCCTTTCACCCTCCTTCCAACCATCTTCCAACATTCTTCCATCCTCCTTCTAACCATAAATCCAACCCTAGTACCAATCCTAATATCAACCCTTTTTCCAAACTTCTGTCCATACCTAATTCTAACCCTCCTTCCAACCCTAGTTCCACCCTCCTTTTAAAACTCCTTCTAACCCTCATTCCAACCCTTATAGCAACCCTAACTCCAACACTCCTACCAAAACTCCTTCCAACCCTAAATCCAATCCTAAATCCTTCCCTCCTTTTAAAACTCCTTCTAACCCTCATTCCAACCCTTATAGCAACCCTAACTCCAACACTCCTACCAAAACTCCTTCCAACCCTAATTCCAACCCTCTTATCAGTTCTCATTCTTACCATCCTCCCAATCCTTACTACAACCCTTTTTTAAAAAACTCCTTGATGACTGTAGATCAAGATGCTTGACAAATCTAGAGGCTAATATTAGTATTTCAGCTAGCCTTAGCATTTTAGGTCATTGTAGCTTCTAAACTATTGTGAGCTTACAGTTTCGATTTGCAAACAGTGTTCTGCACAAATTTCTAATTCTCTTTGGGTTGGATTTTTGTTGCGTTTTCCAAGTTTTTGCTTTATTCTGCTGCTTCTGCCTATTTCTTATATTTCTGCAAGTCTTCTGCAGTTGACTTCAAATGCTTTGACAATTTTCAGTAAAAATATTCACACTGCTTTTTCACAGGAAATGCTAACGTTTCAAATTACACATTTCCAATCACATTTTTACAACAAAGTATTTCGATAATACGTTACTGACTTATTAAAATGCAGAGTAACAAATGAAATAATTAGATGGGAAAATAATTATTAAAATTGAATTTTTCTGTCAGTTTATACAATAAAGTCAGTTGATAGAACAAAAATTAGAAGGTAGTTTGCAAAAATGTCTGCTTAAAACATTTAAGCCGTATTTGCTTTCATACGTAACTTTTGACACATCAATTATTTGACATTTGTAATAACCATAGAATTTAAATAACTATTGATAAATGCAATCTTCATTTCTGAATTTAATACAGTTCTGACATAGTAATATGTATGTCATGGCTTATTTACTTATTTAATTGTGACATTTTTAATTAAAGACACTTTAGTCGCTAAAAAAAAACCCAGATTAAATTCTGTACTCTGTAAATTATGACCTGAAGTGTCAACCTTCTTTTTCTGGGACAACTGAAACTCTGACCTCTTCATTCTCTCCTCCATGTTGCCTTCACTTCCCAAAGACAAACGCTTGAACAATGCTCTCCTGACATTTGGAGGCAGTGAGGTGTTAAAAAATTATCCAAGCACAAAATTAGCTGAATGACCTGCTGCTTTAAAGTCAAGAACAGAGAAGACGCTTGTGAGTTGAACAGATTTCCTCAGAGCACTTAATCAGCGGAGGAGGTTAGTTTTCTTTTAAATGGAGAAAATGAAGCCAATGAAGTGGAACCGGAGAGATTTAGAAAATAGCGTTTAAGAGAACTGTTGAAACCTTAACTCTTATTGGTCCATCTCTCAGTTCAGACATAATCAAGAAAATAATCAACAAAGTACTCCTGCTGAAATAATGCATCCCACTTCATTAGTGACCAAATGCAACTCTTTATAATTGTTTTTATACCATTGTTAGTGTCTGACTGAATGATTCCTCTGAAAAGAAGGAATAATTAAGCTGGTGTTGCAGCTTCAAACCAAAACACTGATTTTGACTTTTTTTTTTTTTACTAGAATATTGCCTGCAAAATGCAGACTCTGCCCTGCGACAGACTGGTGACCTGTCCAGGGTGTACCCCGCCTCTCACCCGGAACGTAGCTGGAGATGGGCACCAGCACCCCTCCCGACCCCATTAAGGGACAAGGGTGAACAGAAAATGGATGGATGGATGGAAAATGCAGACTCCTGTCAATAAAATTATTGAATTGAGTTTTGTCCTCAATTCAGTTCCCAAGAGGTTTTGGACAAAGTACAAATTCTCAGAGGAAACAGTAATGAATTGGAGACTGACAGCTTCATTATAACCTTTATATAGATTTTTGAAGTTTCGTTCTTAAAATGAACTTTGAAATCATTACTCGGGATCTAGGAGATTGCTATATTCTCAGAACATGCCTTAAAAAAACAACAAAAAAATAAAAAAAATAAATCTGCTGAGTTTGGCTTTAACTTTGAAAAGTCAAATTTATGCCTCAATCTTCAGACACTCCTGAAATAAAATAAACCATCTATCCCATCCATCACTGTGAAAATAATTAGATTCAGACCAAATAAGTCCAACAGAGGTATAGTAGGGCGTTGTTATTCTGTGTTGGCAATAAAACATAACTTGGCATGACAAATGTCATGGCAGAGCAGGCGCCGACTGCCAGATTGTTTCATGTCTGATTGTTCCTCTGTACATGTACTAGAGAAAGGTAGGCACAGCCTTAGCTCTTTGGATTTTGTGTTTTAATCCAGGATCCTAACAACTTATCCTAAAAACTGAAGAGAAATATTCTATTCTATGATTTAATTTCATTGTTAGACAACTTAAATGACGAAACGTGAAAGGTTTTGCAATGTGATCACAAAATAAACAGGATAATCTTGACTCTCGTGGGAGCCATGTACAAAAAGTCAAAAGTGTGTTTATATTACCTGCTGTTGAAAACTCCAACTTCAACTTAAGTCATTTCCTGTTAACGTTTCCCACATCAAGCTTGAATAAAGAGAACAGAAGCGTGCCAAGTACTGAACCTAGAGGAATGACAAAATTCACTCTGAAATTGGGTGAGGATGCATTATTAACATATTCAAATTTGATTAAATAGAGCATTGCCTTAAAATTAAAGGCATTACTATTGCATTTAATTCTGAATTTACAGATTATGTTTGTGTCCCTTAAATTTGAACTCGAAGCCCAAAACACACATGGTGCAATTAAAGACTCTCGCTTCTCCCCATGACACAGTGGGTCATATATGACAGAGGGGAAGGTGAGTGATGATCTGTGTCACATTATGTCAAAACCGTATAATGAAGAGGATGTTTTATCAGCTGCTCTATGTCTCATCTCCTGCTGGCTGCTTTTCTGTCAAACCCGTTTGCCTGAGTTGTGGTTTTTGTAGGAGCTCTTCAGCGATGTTTCATGTAAGATGCAGATACAATATTCTGAAATATTGTCAAACTTTGACTCTTAAGAACAAAAAGTGGAAGGTGTCACAGTGATTTGTTCTCTGACGTGTCATTTCACACTTATTTTTTTTTACTTTGCGACTTTAACATTGGTTAATCTGAAGCATTAAACCATACAGTTCATGGCTCAAGGTTGAATGAGGCCTCACTTCCTGTTAAGCATACAGATTAAGTGGAATCTGGGGACAAAGTTAATGGGCTGAGCTTAAAAGTAATCACAGATTATTGGTCATTTGCTGAGATGCACTTGTGAACAAACCAAAGCTGAAATACAAATAAAAACCTACTTTTGTATCATCAGAAGATGGTCATTCTTCAAAAGATCCACTTATCTGTAGCTAAGAGGAAGCAGTTAGATGAAGTAGTCATGAAGGAGCTCTGTGCGAGGAGGAACCTCAGTAACTGAGCAGTATTTTGTGTAATAGTCTTGTCCTTACTGTACAGCATTTTATTCTTGTTTTGATATATTTTAATACTTTTTATCTTTGTGTGAACCTACATGCCATCACTGTCAGTGTTTTGCTGTTTACCTGAATTTCCCCACTGCACAACATTAAAGGATATTTCTATTCTACTCTAAAAATGTAATTAAACTTTCTTGTATATCTGGAATCAGTTGGAATGTATTTATGACTTTAATTTTTATGACTCGTTTTGTAAAGTGCTTGAGATGACATTGTGAATCGGCACCATGTCAATAAACCGGTCTGAATTTTCTTTCACCTTGACAGTTTCTGAAGTCCAATCAGCTCTTCCTGCCATTGAAACCCATCTTTCACTTTGCAATTTTGGATGCATCTCTAACAAAGGACAGCTTGCAACAGAATGACAATGTTTCACCTTGAACTGAAAGCCAGTAAATTCAGCTTACAGACTGTAACATATCTGCTGCCACCTAGAGGAACCAAGTTATCACAATGAAAATGACACCGTTTTGGAACAACTCCAGCACACTGGGTTTTTAATACAAACTAGAAATGTCAAACAGAGACACAAAACTCACATTAGTCCTACAGAAGAGATTATTTGGTGTAATTTACAGTCCAATGAGAGGGTTTCCCCTAATAGAAGTAATTAGCTTAACAGGAGGCAGCAGTCTTAACAGTGTAAACAACTACTGGAATGACAATAACACATAAAAAGGGGAAAAAGTTGAAAAAGCAGAAATACATTACTTTGTGCAACAGCAAATACAGTTAAAGTATTTTATACAAGCGTTTCTTTTTGTGAACATTCAACAGCAGGTTCAACTTTTTGTAGTTTCAGGATCCCGCTTAAATTCTTTAAAGGGGAAACTTAAAATAACTTCTTTTAATGAGCAGCCACACTTGTTCCAGTAAGTGCAGTGCAACCAAAAATATTTGTTTGAAAAAATGTTTCAGTGTTCAATAAATATAACATTCAGGAGCCTGATAGTTTTGATGCTTTTGTTTTTCTGTTTCTTTTGAAGAAGGAAAAACTGTAGCAGTTTTTCAGTTAGTGTCATTTTAATAATAATAATAAAAAAAAAAAAAACACGAATGAAATTTTAGTAGAACTCCCACTAAATCAGTCAAATCTGGAAAATGTGCAACTTACTGCTAAACTTTCTAATTACAGTAGGTCAAAGTTATTCTATAAAGTTCTACAAACCCACTACTGTACAGGATTGAAGACTGACTACAGCAGAAATGTCACCGCAACACAGAGAGGAACAAGTCGTGCTTCAAACCGTTAAATGTAATCAACTTCGGGTTTTTACATGAGTATGGAAAGCACCATATGGTCGCTTTTAAACACTGCTAAAATGCTGTTTGATCTGGAACATGAGAAGGAAGCACAGAGCTCTGCCAACATCTGGTTCCTTCAACATTTAACGCTGAGTTTTAGAGTTCACCTTAAAATCAAACCAGAACTGAAGTTAAATTTAAGAAAGCTAAAGTCCGCAACTAAAAGTTTGCTGGTTCAAACTACGGGATGTTTTGAGATTTGGGAGAAAATAACTTGTTCATCTCTTCAGGACAAACTTAAGTGCCAGCCAATCGCAGATCAGAGTACAGTCCATCTTTCCACTTTGCTTTTTTTTTTTTTTTCTCTTTTTTAAATAGCGCCTCCCTCTTTGGGGATAATAAAAATCTTCTTTATAAAAGAAACAATAAAATTGTACAGGTATTTACAAAGCCGGGGGAGGAAAAACCAAGGCATTTTGTGTTTGGGGATTTGCATCTTTTAGTCCCACATTCACAATAAATTTAGCTGATTTCTCAGGTGAAAAAAAAAACAAACAAAAAACAAAACAAAACAAAAAAAAAACTGTTTCAGGGTGTATTGTCCTGGGCCAGCCCAAGTCCCTGAGTTATCAGTGCTTCTTTTGTTTTAAACTTGTGTTTATGAATTCAAGTCGAGTCTGAATCACTTGTGTCTGACGACGAAGATGAAGAAGAGGAGGAGGAAGTGTCTGAGCTGGAGCTGCTGCCGCTGAGACGCGACGGCTGGGCGTGCGCCTCCACAGCGCTGGGCTTTTCCACTGAGAGGAGCAAATAGAAGTTAGAAAGAGACTAACAGGAAGGCCATGTTTGCACCAAAATCACAGCTCTAAAGATGACCCAGTGATTTTCACCACACCTCTAACACTACCTGAGGATTTATGGAGATATGAACCAAACATGGTGTGCCTTCCTGCCAAATATCTCTGATGCAAATATTTTTAGAAAGAGGAGGGTTTCTTGTACATAACTTTCCCACATAATTGTTCGGTATAATTGTGTTCGTACTCTAATGAACACATGATGACTTCAGGAAAGGTTGGCGTCTGGGAATAATAATTCCCACTGTAAAAATGATAGACTTCCGCCGACTGATGGTCTCCTTCCCAGACTGATTGGTAGCAACAGTCACTTAGTTTTCATTTTCAACATGAATGGATGGATTTAAGTGGTTGAATCTTATCAAAACTCACCTAAACCACAAAAATATATATACAAAAAGGCTTTGTTTTAGTAATATTTACTAAAACTAGAATTATTTTCATTTTTGAATCAAACAGTGAATATAAATTAGAGTGTTTTCTGTATAACAAGTGAAATTTGCATTTAAACAGCAGAGTGTGACCGCACCTTTAGGCTTAGTGGGTTTTTTGACCGAGTTGAGCTGTCCACTGACGTCCTGCAGCCTCCTCTCCAGCTCCCTCCTCTTCTCCAGAGTCAGCTCCTCTTTAGACATACTGCCTTTATTCTTCACTTCTGCAAATAAACATTCACATGTTGATTTTGGAAGTCATTTTTTGCAGTAGATGCATCTTTTGCTACAGATGATGAAGCAGTAAAATGTTCTTAAAGAAATGGAAATATTTGCTTATTTGCAACTTTTAATGCGTTTGTAATATTGTATTGAAAAGGCTTAAGTGGTAAAATGAAAAATCTGCAGAATGTTAGAGTTTTTTTTTTTTATTCAATCAATCGATTAATCGTCAAAATAAACAGATTACAAGAAACTCGTTAGTTTAACTCCCAAACTACATTCAACTTTTAAACGTGGATCTTAATAAGTGAAAACATGATGAAAGTTCATTTTTTCCTGTAATGTAGTTCAAAGGAACATTTAGATTTTGGTTTATTTTTGATGAATATGAATTTTAGCTAAAGAAGTCAAACTTCAGTTTCTCAATAAAATGGATTCTTGATACTCAGTTCTGCTTGCTGTAAGTACGTCTGTGTTTTGTACAGTATATAAGCATAAACAGTTTCATTCGTTCTGTAAACGCATAAAAACAGGATAGAGGACATTACCAATCAATAGTTGGAGGCGTTATCTACCTTGCTCACCGTAAGGCTTACGGGGTTTCTTCCTCAGACACGTCATGACATAGCGCTCCAGCTCCTTCAGCGTTGACGGCTTTAAGGTTTCAAAGTCGATTTCAATCTCCTCCGGGTTGGTGTCCCTCAGGGACGGCTCCCTGGACTGGATGATGTGGACCACCCGGCCGAGCTTCTCGCCCGGCAGCTTGTTGATGTCGAGGCTGAGCTGGCGCTTCTCGTCGTACGTCATGGGAACGATCTCCTCTTCTTCCTCCGAGTCGTAGTGGGGAAGCATGGACGGGGCCAGCGTTGGATAGAAAGGTTTCTTTGCCGTCCTGGAGGACGAAATGAACAACAGCAGCTGTCAGAGGCCAGGTTTGTTTTCGATTAAAAAAGAAATAAGTTGCATGAAAAAGAGGAAGGTACTTTTCCCCAAGAACTTTTCCAGCATCAGATAAAAACAATACAAATGAACTAAAAAAATATATATTTTTTGAGGTAGCATTCTACATTTTATAGCAGGAATAAGGTAAACTAAAATATAACGTCGTGCCTCACTCACATGCACCCTGAACACGGGTCAGACAACAAAACACTAAAAAAAATAAATAGAAAAATTCACCCAATTTCATCAACTTTAACATATAAAAAATTTAAGGCAAGCTTTATTTCAATTCTACAGATCAATAAGTCACTAATCCATAAAGAATAATAAATGTTCATTACAATTTAAAATTGTGTTATGGTAAATGACATTCCCTAACCCAAGCACTTTCCAGGACCTTACACAGAAATCAAAGACTTTCCAAAAACCTAACTGAACCTGAAGCGTCTGTAGGAACCCTGCAGGGGATTAGGATCGTTTTCTGCTACTAACTTGTTGTTCTTGTTGCTCTTCTTTATCTGGGCTCTCTTCGTTTGTGAGACGCTCGCTCTGGCTGATTTGCTCTTCATCATCTTGCCCGGCATCTTCCATTCCTCAGAACCGGCTCTGCTCCGGCCAGCACGGCTACGCTTTTCTATCTTCTTCTTTTTCTTCTTCTCTTTCTTCTCCTTTTTCTCCTTCTTCTTCTTGGGTTTGACGATGGGACCTTGGGACAGAGCAGCCAGCTGTTCATGCACGGCCCGGAGCTGCAAATTTAAAAAACAAACAAAACACATTTGTTAAATTAGTCTCTTTCGCTGGGATGTTTTAGTAAACTAAAAAGGGGATGCGAATGAAATGGTGGGCGGAACACTTACTTGAGTACACACCTGATCCTGTAACTCGGCCAGGCGGTGTGCACGCTCTTCCTCGCTGTCTGAGCTCAGGCTGCTCTCGCTCTCTTCACTGTCGCTGCTGGGCTCGCTCTCAGAAGTAGAGGAGGAGGACGAGGAGGAGGACGAAGAAGATGACGAAGACGACGTGGGATGTCCGATGACAGACATGGCCGTGTGTTCCATCGGCGGTTCGTCTGGCATCTTGGCAAAACGGAACTCAAAAACATCCTTAGGAAAAAAATAAGTAAACGGTCCATTGTTCCTCAAACTAAGCGTCAGACATGAAGTGTGGTCGGGTCAAAGCAGAAAGATCCGCTCACCTGCAGCTTCCGTGCCATCGCCACGACGTCGTGGTCCGGCGGGTTGTATTTGTAGCAGTTTGAGAACATCAGTCTGACGTCGCTGGCAAACTGTTGGGCGTCCCTGTATTCACGGCAATCCATCTTTCTCTGATACACAGTTTGAAAAGAAAACATGTCAAAATAACATGTTTTTTTTTTTTTATTCTCCCAGGAAGCTCTTGGTTTAAATTGTCATATTACAAAGTAAATTTCAACAAACGTTATGGTCAAGTTAAAAATCAAATAATTTAAGTATTTTGTAATAAAACAGAAGCTACATACCAAGGAAAAGAAAGGATCCATTTTTAAAGTAACAAAAATAAAATATTCAACTTAAAATATTTAAAACTGATGCTACATTTAACATCTGAAACTAATTCTGTAGTAGCTGTGAGATTGTGTTCTACTTTAACTTAGAAATAAAATAATGTTCAGGATATTTTTTTTATTTTGAGAGTAACTGACAGCTATAAAATTACTTCAGCAAACACCAATGCCAACTCCTCTGCGTAATACTTTGATATAAATAATTCAGCCCATTAACATATTTTTCTTGTAGTTCCCATTATTTTGTCCAAACAGAAATCAGATGAATTTATTAGTAATTATTAAACCCAAAAGCCAAAATGTCTTGCTTTCCCCTTCTCCTGCTTTGTAAATACCTGGTTAAATTTATGTTCCCTGTATAAAGATGATATTATTCTCAAAATGGGAGGATCTATTTAATGTGTAATGATACAGCAGCTTTCAGCAGGGATATCCATCCTACATGGTAGCTGGACAAACACAAACAAAGAGTAGAATTGGCTAAATAAGTTTCTTTACACCGAACATGAGCATATAGAGAACATTGATACTTAAAACTGTTGGGAATTCCAACATTTGTTAAATAAACTCTGCAAATACCAAATCATATGATACTCCACACTTTTCTACACGTTTTCCAAATTCAGTGACTCTGAATTTTCAGCTTCATTTCGTCTGGATTCAAATAGGAGTCCAAACTTTTAGAATTATTTCATTAGATCATTTAACAGTTTATTAAAAGCAATAACGATTGACATCATTTTAACAAGGAACAAAACTTTTTTTCCCCTTGCTTGTGTTGCTTTCCTATCCATTCGGCGTTACCTTGATGGTGCTTAGGTCCATGGGACACTTGATGATATCGTGGTAGTCGTGAAGCCCCAGAGCAGTCGTGTCTACGGGCGTGTAGAAGGGCCAAGCGTACGCCGCGTGCTTCTTTGACAGCATCTCTTTGAGCAGCCCACTGCAGTACCTCAGCTGGGGACTCAGCTTGCCTTTCTTGGAGAGCTGAGGCTGGACAGAGTCAGGCAGGTCCTTCTTAGGCGGTTTGATGGGACGGCCGCTGCCCACCCTTCGGCCCGTCCCGGCCATCATAGGCTGCAGGAGAACGGGACCGCCGGAGCTCCTAACCAGGCCCATGCCAGGTGGGGTCTCCAGGCTCATGCTCCCCATGGAGGAAATGGTGTGCATGGAGGTGTCATGGACTTGACCCCCGTGACCTCCTTTCCCCAAGCCCACCATGTGCGTTGATCCCGACATGCCAACAGTAAAACCCAAGGTGGAGGGAGTCGTGGTGTCCGCTTTACGCTTCACACCTTTTTTCTGCAGGAGAGAACCACAATTTTGCTTATTTTTCTTATAAGCTAAAGCAATCATTCTAAACTTAGTAAAACCTACAAATCTTCTCTTATCATATGCATTTAAGGCACAGCGATCGAAAAACACAATCAAGTATTTATACACACCTTAGTGGTAGGCTGTGTAGGAGGCAGGCCCATGATGTTCGCTGGAGGCAGACTTTTGGTTAGAACAGTCTGAGGAGAGTTGGCCAGCATGGAGTCACCAGTATCAGAAGAGGAAGGTGAGTAGGCGGACTGGGACACCGCTGGCACCTGCTGAGCCCGAGATGCTGCACATGGAGCAGAGTGCAACACATGAGGAAAAGATACTACTGCTAGCAATTAATAAAGATTAAAAAAAAAAAAGAAAAAAGATAGCATACATCAACTGTTATGCTCTCTTACATTTCTTTAATTAATTAGATTAAAAAAAGTAGGAAATGTTTCCAAATTAATCTGGTTTAATCACATTATAAGAAAATAGCTGATAACAGAAACTTAGCTGAGAGGGAAACATTTCATGAGCACAGTCTTCAGAAAATGTTACATAAATTAAGATAGTACATTTTCAATACTCTTAATCAGACAATATTTTCCTCACGGTTAGACTTGCGGCCTCTTCCTCTGCTGTTCTTGCTACGAGGAGCAGGAGGAGGCAGCTCAATTTCCTCTTGGGGCATTTGAGCTACTTTCTGGAGGAAGATCTTCTCCAAGGACTGGGCCATCAGCACAATGTCATCAGTAGGCTAAACGTGGAAAACATTACTTTAGAAATATTGGTATTCTGCTACAAATGTCCATCATATTGTCATTTGAGAATGCCACACTGGCTTTTAGTGTAGAATGCGAATTAGTTACAGCTGAAAAGAGTTGGCATAATCAACTATGCAAACTATAACCAATATGTCTTTTTGTACAGGCATCCACAGCATGTCAGAGAGGATTTAGGTGGATTTATAACTGTAGTTTCTCATTTTGCATTTTTTTTATTAATTTTTTTTTGTGTGAGTCTGTGCTACAAATGTGTAATTTGGCAAGTAAAAACAATTGTTAGCTCGTTATTTAAATCAATTAATTTTTTTTTTTAATAAGAAAACACACTAAATCAGTTTTAGTAGCAGCTGTACAGTGGAACACTGTCAAGTGTACAGAAGATGGACACAGAAGGACGGGTGAATCTCAGGTGATCCACTGAATACTCGTAATAATTACACAGATCTTCACATGCGAGCAGAATAATTCATATAAAATACCTTCAATAAATTCCACATTCCAAACTCAAAGATAAACATTCATGGATGACCGTGACAGTTATTTCTGCTTATTTGAACTCTTGGTTTAGAAAAGCAGCTCCTCAAGCATTTCTCATCTTCTCCTCGTTTCAATGAAAACCTGCCAACGCTTAATTGGTCAATACATCAACTTGTGTATTTTCTGAGAAAAGGTTTACGCAGTTTGATGTTCCCAGCTCAACTCATCTGAAGTTGTTTTCTAGGTCAACAACATCTCTTATGCTGTTGAGATTTAAAAACTGGCTCAGAGTGCAATTCTGCCCCCAGACAGGTTTATTGCAAAGCTGCAGAAACTTCCTTTTTTTTTTTTTTTTTTCTTTGGGTTCTATTTTAATGTTTTCTCCCTGAGTAAATTCAGACATCTCAACCGACCTTGTTGTAGATGTAGCAGTTAGTAAACATTGTGTTGAAGTCCTGAATGCACTCTCCGGCACTTTGGTAAAAGTCGTTTTCCAAACGCTTCTTTATTGTCCCCATGTCCATTGGCTGTTTGATGATTTTATAATAATCCTGGAAAAGGTGAAACAAAGCAGTACTTCATTTGTTTGGGGATTTTAACATTTACAAGAATGTGAAAGACTGTGATAAAGTGTTCATTTTATAGTCAAGTAAATAAGTGAGGAAGTTTACCCAAAAATGATGCATTTTTTTAAAAATATTTTAACAATGATGTTTGAGTTGATTTAATGCAACAAGCAGCAAAACCCATCATGTAAAAGGTGTGACCTACTGGCAGGTTTAGTCTGTAAGCATCCACAGGCTCATGGAACGGCCAGGCAAAGTGGTGCCTCCACAAACACTTGATGAGGGTTTTCTGGAGGTACTGCAGCTGGTTGGTCATGCGGCCTGGCCGGCTGGGGTCCTTCACCGGGGGCTGTGGAGGGGCAGGAGTGGCCTGAGTCATTGTGTGTGGCAAGGAGGGGCTTTCAAAGTCCTCGTACAGCAGGGAGGGCTTGCGAATGCGTTTTCCCGAGCTGCAGTGCTGATCCAACATGCCACTGGACAACCCAACCAGAGAGCTAAGGTCAGAGAGAAACATGTGTGAGAAAAAAAAAAAGAGTTTGAATTATAGGAAGTCAACATATATGTCAAAGACATCAAAGGCAAATAATCCGCATTTATACACTTGACCCACTCGTTTCAATTAGCCACATGAAAAGAAAAGCTGTTCTCCCATTCGCATAACTTGTCCAGGGAACTGGAATTCCTTCAACACTGCTACTTTTACCACTTTCATGAGAGCCAGCGCTGCATGGAGCCAACAGCAAACACACTTTCATCGATCATGTGATAAGGCTGGCAGATACGGCTCCAAATCTTATCTGTACATTAAATAAATGATAACATTCAGGAAACGGAGAGTAGTCTAAATTTTGTTATCAGTTTAATTTAGAGCTCAAGAAACTCTAGTTAGTTCTCAAATTCTACTTATACTTGATTTGCAATAGTAGTAGTCACGCTGTTTGCATTTGATTTGATATATCATTTTAAATAACACAAACTGAAGCTGCTGCTCCCGCGACCCGACCCCGGCTGAGCGGATGGACAAACTGCAAAGCTAAATGAAAAAGCTGCAATGACTAAACAAAACAGAAGTGAAGTAGCAGCAGTCTAGTTTACTCAGCATTATAAGAAATCTTTTTACAAAGCTTGTATTGTTTAAAGCTGCTTAAGTTATCTAACCATTCTAAACACACTGGGTGTGGTTTTATTCTACGATGTCTTAATCAAAGCATATATTATTTGCTTTAATTAATTACACAGCTTTTTGCAAGAACATTAACAACTCAAAGTATAAAGTATGTACATCAGGAACCCAAGCTTTAAAAAAATGCAAAATAAACAAAATATGTTTTTGTTATATTATAGCACAAAAAAAACAAAAAACAAACATTGTCTCAGTGAAAACATGAATCAATTTTCATGCCTTTAAAGATGACTGATGGTCATCTATTGGACAGTTGACATGACCAGATTGTAGGTTTTTAAGTCTTAATTATGTTAAGTAAAAAATGAGACCATGTCAGTGTCCTTTACATGCCACATTATGACCATATTCTATAGAGACCATATCACTACCCGAGTTCAGCCAGTCAATGTTGTTAGGAAAATGTCAGGTCAAACTTAATCCCATCAGGTAAAAGCAAAAAAAAAAAAAAGTTCTATAAATCTAAAAGGAGTATAAACACCACAATGTACACAATCTGGACTAAATATGAAGTAAAAGGCCAAAGAATAAAAAATTTAACTTTTAAATGTTTATTAAAAGGTTGTGTAAGCTACACTCACTTTAAGATACAAGAAGGTTAAACAAATGAAAAACACTGTTGCCAAGTTACAAGCTGCACATCTATTCAGCAACAGACTGCAGGTTCTACTTGTGCAAATAGCTTCACTAATAAAAGTAACATCTGCTCATTATACTCCCAAATGTTAAAATATAGAGTGCCAACAGGTGAATCAATCTGTGCAACAAACATGTTTACTTGAAAATTAATTATAAACAAATCAATCAATCTGCATTCAGATTTAGAAATCCACACACAAAAAAATAATTTGCATATCTAATATAATTACTGAGTTTACTGCATATTTGCATTAGGGGGCTTTATAGTTTTACCAAAATAACATTCAAATTCTTCGGACAATGCCACGACACACAGGGCATTTCTGAAAAATAAATAAAAGGTATTGCTGCCAGAAGCAACGAATGTAAATACATACACATTTCATCATTTCTTGTAAAACGCAAAACCTTGCAGAAACCCCGTAGTTGTAAGTTTGCGATGAGCTGCTGTAAATTAATTTACTCACATTCAGACAGACTCATCACATTCCTACTTCCCTCCAAGTAGAAATCAGATTAGGCAGAAATTGGATCTCAGCCAATAAATCTAAAAACACACCTGACCCACTGACACAGAGGCTGTGGAAAAGCTTGTGGCCTGATTTTCAAATCAGAATGATGAAATGCAATAGGCAGCAAAAAAAAAAAAAAAGGCCTGTATTTGCAGTAACCAGTAGAATTTATTTCACTTTATAGCATTTCTAAAATATGGAATGAGAACATTAATTATACAATTCTTTACAAAAAACAAACTTTATTTTACTCCCAAAGATCAAACAACTCCATCATGTAATTAAAATAGGTGATATTGCCTAAGAGTTCATTTGAAAACTTAGTTACAGCAGGGTAATGGTAGCCTGCTGCTGTGTTTTTTTGTTTTGTTTTTTTCTTGCATCTTTTAAAATTTGATTTTTTTACATTTTTGCCACATAATGCATTTCTGTAATAAGCTAGTCAGATGGATGATGCTAACAAGTTTACCGTCTCTTTTTTAATGTAAACATCACTGACTCGCTATATGAATTATTGTCTTGTGGAGTCATTTGTCATCCAAAAAGATTAAAATTTTAGCCTCATGCAAATAATGTTATGCATTCTACATGATTCATCGTTTGAAAATAATCAAATTAATGTTTCCAGTGTCTTGTCGCCCTCACTGTTTTGTCATCAACTGCGCTATGTCTATTTTTTTTTAATATGTAACATCGCAATTTGACAATCCAAAAACAGTACAGTGGTAATTACAAATCGGACTGCAAGACTTCCAATGTCCTGGCTGATGATGGCGTGGTTTGAAAGCCCCGCCTTCATTGTTTGTAAACACACACAGTCCTCAAAGACGGAAACATGTCTTTACTTACTAATAATTACTGTTTTTTTTTTTGTTAATATCAGAGCTTTACCGTCAACCTGGTAAACGGTTCTTGCCATTTCGTCGCATCATAGAGAAGTCTAATCCTTCAGAGCTGAAGCTGTCGCTAAGGCATCCATTAATATCCTGGCAAATCCAACGGTTCGTTGAAGGGCTATCGATTTGCTCTGGTTAATTGCGTAGGTGGACGTACGCTCGAGCAGCTAATTGTGAAAAATCATCTTAATAATGCTTGCATAAAGATGGAGGATAGCACTGCCAGGCTCTGTGAGCGATGAATGACCCGCCTGACAGAAAGCCGGCGGGGAGCAGCCTGCTGAGACAGCCGATGGGGCTGCAGCTGTCATCTACCGACTGCTGCTTGTACACTGAGAGTTTACATTGCAAACGCATGACCGATTCCGGATGTACTTTGAGAATACGTTCAGCTAATTGATACAGAAATAATAGGCAGTTTTTGAGAGCTAGCTAAATTCGTCTGTAACCGCTGGCTCGAGAAGCTAACGGTAACGCTGATGATAAAAAAAAAAAAAAATGTCCGTTTTAGAAAGCACATAAAGGCCAGTAAAATAGCTTAAATCTACAAAAAGCTGCCTGAAATTACCTGTCTTGAGGTGGGTTGACGGCCGCTTCCATTGGGTTGAGGGCGGACTGTTATTACCATCAATTTCTCCCCTTTTTTTTCAACCGCTGTGGTCGCTGCTGTTCAACCTCACAACCACTACGCAGCTCTGAAATGAAATGGCGACTGGCTGCTTCCGCTTGTATGTATAAATACTCGTCACGTGGCAGTGTTGCGTCTGTCCGGTGACGTCAGCTGTAACTCTGGGTTCTCATTGGCTGGTTGCTGTTGTCTGTCAAACACACCTAACATCAGTTCACTGAATCCAAGCTGTCATGCTGGTGTGGTTGCTTTATTTTGAAAATAGGCTTTTGAGGTTGCTCTTTCTTTATACATATAAAGATTCCTGTTGCCTGTACAACAACTTTTGAACCCGAACAGTCTTTAGGCATGCATACTCTATATTTTTCATTCAGAAACCCTTATTTTCCAGTGTTCTTAGCCCTGTCTTGGGCAAATTTTGAAGTTTAAATTTAAACGTTTACTCTGAATTCATGATATATATTTTTACAGACATAGAACCTGTAAAAACAAACACATTTATAGAAAAAAATTGTATAATATAATAATTAAAGGTGAAAAAATATGTTCTAAGACATTACACAAGAATCAGTAATCATTAGATCTGATATTGTCTTGCAAAAGCAGCATAAAGGGCCATGTCATCTTAATGTGCTACCATTGTCAAAAGTTCCCATTGATTTTTTATTATTATTATTGGTTTACAAAGTGATCAGATACATCATAATTTAATTGTGGAGCTTTATTAACTTAAGACATTCACTTTTGATGAAAAAATATGTCAGTTAATTATTTCCCAAATTTTCAGCCAACTTGAAAAGCTAAAGTTCCAAATCCAGCTGACTATAAATCTAACTAGCAAAAGGGAGAGGTGATGGAAGTAACTGTAAAATTAAGAACTAGAAATAGCTCCATATAAAAGCATGGACTTGCATGAAAATGGCCTCACAAGGAAAGTTTTACACAAAATGTATTGCTTACTTCTCCCTCTTTGTTGTTTAGGACATTTGGAAAAAAAAATGTTTGAAGAAAAGGTTGAGTTCCCAGAATCAGGTGAAGAAATAAAAGCCAAAAAGATGTTATCAACCCCAAGCACCAAAATGACTATGATTGGTCACCATGAGAGGGGATTCAAGCATGTGGGAGTGAACTACAGAAGCTATACATGCAATACATAAATGTAATGCATAGAAATGCCTAATTAAAAAAAAATAAAATAAAATATAGAAATCTGTTGTGAAGCCAACCTCCCTACCCTCAAAAAACAATACTTTGCCAGTGACAAATCATAAATTTTAACTTAGCTGCTTTTAGCTTGCCTAAATTGATATTATTATTTTGATATCAATTTTATAAAGAGGAATTGAACAACCTTATTAATTATAACATAAAAGTACATAAAGAAATATGTTTTCCATGAAGCTTAAATGTTAAAAAATAGCAAAACAAATAATAATAAAAAACAGTTTATTGCTATGTCTTTTTGAACCCAACAAAATAATTTCACATTAAAACGCTTTGAAATTTTGCAATAAAAATAAAAAACTGAAAATGTACTCAAGCATATGAACAGAATACTCACAAACCAAATTCTTTTCAAAATAACAGACATAATTTCTTTACATCTGTTTTGTTACCAGGTGGAAAAAATGAGATTTCTCAAAGCAAGAGATGTGTTTTTAAATGCTGCTTTCCAAAGGTCCCTTTCAATGCCTTTTATTTGTTTTCTGGTATTACTGTATTTGTTAATAACTTGATAAAAGTGTTTATGAAGGTCACTAAAGACTCTCTTCTAATTAAATTGTTTGTCGGGGTGATTTTGAAGCAGGATATTGGAAAGCAACAAGGCTAAAGAAAAAAAAAAAGGAAAAAAGAAATGTCTCCAATGTTTGAAAAAAAAAAGAGAATAATAGAACCCAGATCCAAATTGATCTTGAACCCACGAGTGGAAAAAAAAAGGTTATTGATCAGATAGCTGAGTAACATTTCAACATTGCTGGTCAGCTTTAGGGAATTATGCATAAGATGATTATAGGTGATTCATGAATGCCTTTGATTTTTATACTTTGTCCTTGTGGAACACCAAGTGATCTTTATCTGTTAGAAGTGTTTTAAAAAAATATTTCTATTTGTATTTGCAAGCATAATGATATTGGTGATTAGATAAACATGATTGCAAAACTAAAAGAATAAACAGAAAAACTTTATTTTTCTGTTTTTTATTGTAAAAGTTGTTTTTTGATTGTTATTATGGAGTTTCTGAAGTTGTTGCACTGTTATCCATATTATGTGTTGTGCCATGTAACCAGATCAAACATGTGAAATATAGAAAAAAAAATATAAAGAAAAAAACTGACCACGTAATGTTACATGAGAGGAACCTTTCCACCTGCTGGCCTGGCCCAAGAGAGACACTTAATAAGACCCCATATTTGTTGTGAAAATGGTAAAAGGTAGCATTTATAGCATTAAAGGAGTGGTTGGTTTTCTTTTGCACTCCATGTAAGATGAGTTTGACTTTTACTTTCCTTCCCCTTTAATGTCACAAGGACACTAGTATCGTCAAGGACGCACTGACTTACATGTAAGCATTCTGGAAGTGACAATTAAGGGGTTGAATAAAATCTCAGTTCAAAACAATCCAAATTTTTTTTAAAGAAGCAAAATGTTGTCAAAAGTATTGTTGTGTTTTCATGACTATAAACCAAAAAGTAGATAAATTTAACAACGATGCATAAGGGAATCTGCAAAGCAGGTAATTGTTTTCACAATTGAAACATGTCAGTTGATGCTTTTAATTGATATTTGATGTGTCATGCTGAAATGTGCCATGAATGAATTAACGGTTTCCTGGACTTCAGCTGTTTTTTTAACAGAATAAACAGCTTTGCTGGGGCCATGTTTTGCAGAGTTGGCTGCTACAGAAGAGATTCTGTTTGTGTGGATTAACAGAAAATATTAGGGGCACATTCTTTAATGCACCTGAAAATCTATTTTTTGCAAAAAAGGTATAAAATTATTTCCACAAGATGTTGCAAATGGAAAGAGTAAAAGGCGTGGTATGGAATTTCTTAGCCTTGGTGTGAAGCAGAACAAGCTCAGGCATGTACCTTTTCTGTTTAAGTGCAAGATTAAAATTAATATAAGCCTGTACTTTCTCCTGTGCCATTTCTAATATAAATAAAAGCCCTGAATAAATTAACCGGGTATTTTTGTCATTTAAGTTTCTCTGTTCTGTACAAAATAAATATATTTCATTTTCAATATTTTAGGGCACAACATGTGTGTTTTTACAGCCACGTAAAAGCTGTGCAGCAGGATCTAGAAGTGGGCAATTTGACAACAATAAAACAGTCAACATGCATGATTCTTTAAGTTTTGTTTCTTTTGTGAACAAAAGATTAAGTTTCTTGTCTTTCTATTTCAACGAGAGGAACTTTTTTTTAAATGCTTACAATAAAACAGTACTAACAAAAGTTTTAACAACATGTTGGTAATAAAAACCCTTTTCTTAAAGGTGTAGTTTTCTTCACTTTCAAGGTGCAATTGTCTTACAGAGTCAAACTCAAGCAAATATTTTCAGTAAAAAGTGTTGTTTCATATTAAGAGCATTCTTACAAATATAGATTTTGCTTGAGTTTTCACCTGAACTCCAAATAACCATCCAACTTTAAGTCATTTTACAATCACTCAGACGGGTCACTGCTGATCACTGCTATCGTCTGTTGGACGTTTGAAGCCCTCTTCCTGTTTCTTTACCATTTCTGAATAAAGGCCACCTTTCTCCATGAGTGCATCATGACTGCCCTCCTCCTCCACTGTCCCGTTGTTCAGGACAATAATATGACTGGCTGTCTTTGCGACACTCATCTTGTTGGAAATCATAAGCACAGAGCAGTTCTCTGCCAGCTTTGACAGAGCGTCACGGACCTGAGAAGTAAGGTAAAGATTTTTCTTTAAAGAAGAAAAAAGAAATAAACAAATAAATGAAAATTCAGGCAAGTGAATTATTTTGTACCTGGTATTCATTCTCTGTGTCCAAATCACTAGTGGCGTTGTCCAGGACCAGGATTTTCGGTTTTCTAATTAAAGCCCTGGCAATGGCAATGCGTTGCTTTTGCCCTCCAGATACTTGACCCCCCTTCTCACCAGCATCTACATAAAAAAGAACACATACCATTAAAAAAATAGCATTATTAAGTAGTTAGGAATTCTAATAGACATAATATAGACAGCTAAAAAGACCTCGTATTTTCAAATAGGCCTTTTGATTTTTTTCTTGAAACAGAAAAATAATCCTAGAAATCACTGCTTTGATGCAAAGAGAGCTTATCATTCACAATCAGACATGGCACTGAACCAACAAGCATTTTTGTGTGATAACATATCTTAAGTGAATAGCTTAAACCTTAAACATGCCAAATTGTTGCGTAATTGCTTATTACAGCAGCACAGTAAGATTCATGTATGCAGAAAAAGGTTGTGAAATTTAAGAGGAAAGGCATTTCCACCATAACCAAATATTTAAAACATTTTCTTGCTGCATAATTAAATTGCATGCAAAATCACGTGGGTAAGTTAGTCCCCCAACAAGTACAAAGTTATGTGTTCTTTACCGTTACCGTGTTCTTTTTTATGTGCATTTTCACTAGATCTTTCTTTTACATGGTTTCAGACATAATAATGTAACTGCAGACAGACTTTTTCTCTCAGTGTCTGAGCCAAATGTAGTAGAGTATTTGATTGCTGCTCCTGTTTTTACTTCAGAAATTCACTCGTCCACCATAAAAATTTAATTTGCGTCAGGGCCAAACAATATGTGGGAAAACTAATTGAAAACAGACTTACAGAGAGCTGTGAAAGAAGTTTTTGCAATAACGTTTTGACAGCTATAAAACACAAATAGGCTACGTGTAAGAAAACTAAGATTTGTATCTGCTTCCATTCACTTCTGCTGTGTTTTACACAGCTGCTGCACTGCTCACCATTATAAAAAAAATTGGTTAGGATTAGGGTTGGCAGGTTCTCATTGCCAACACTAGGCTATACATGTTCACATAATTTTATGTTGAAGCTGGAGGGTTTGCTATCATTATTTCCTTTTGTTCTTACACTCAATTTGATCACTATATCAACAAATTAAAAACTATATTTGGAGTTTAGGATAAAGTATTGTGAAGCAGTAAAGTGACCTGTTTGAACGGTCTCATCTTCACTGTAATAACACCATGATGAGTTCCTCTGCTATAGAAAGTAAAGGTGTTTCTGGGTCGAACCTGTGTCGTATCCTTTTGAAAGTCCATTGATGAACTTGTGGGCACTAGCCTGCTCAGCAGCTCTATACATGTCCTCGTCTGATGCGCCCTCGCAGCCGTACTTGATGTTCTCCCGGACAGATCGAGCAAACAACACGCAATCCTGGCTCACCACAGCAATCTATCAAAAACACATAAAGAAAGAGGTTTTAGTGAGTGTAAAGCGTTGTTTAATCAACCAAGTATCATGAAGGAGTTTAGGAGTAGTTTGAAATTTGATTGAACAGTTTTTAACTTGTTACAGATTGGGGATGATTAATTCACCAATTTCTATTCGCAGATTTTCTACATAAATATATATATATATATATATATATATATATATATATATATATATGTGTGTTTTTTTTTTACTTTTTAGTGAGAGAAATGCATTTTTTATGTATGTTTTAATGTATGTTTTTGTACATCTTCACATTTCTTACTTTATTTGTTGTCATTATGATTTTAATTTAGTCTTCAGTTTCAGAAATTTGACATGCAGGATTAGTACCACGAGGTTTTGTGGGGTCACAGTTTTTGACCACTAATAAACAAGTTTTCTCTTGAAATCTGAGTATATTATTGAATGAAATCTAAAACGCTCTCTGAATCCATTACTGATGGATCATATTAACAAATTTATTTTCATGTAGCTATCCATTACAGCTGACTGCAATCTGGCAAGAAAATAAATAAAACATTTGACAGGGAAGTTAAAATATTCCATTTGACTATAAAACTCTCTGTTCACCACCCACCCACCTTTTCATGTAGGTACTGGTCTTTGTAGTTTTGCAGTGGTTTCCCATCCAGAAGGATCTCTCCAGATTGAGGCTGGTAAAACCTCTCAAGTAGCTTGACACAGGTTGTCTTCCCTGATCTGTTTAGTCCAACAAGTGCAGTGATCTGTCCCGGTGTTACCTCCAGAGTCACATCCTTTTACAAAAGAGGATTTAGTTAAAACAAACAGTTTTGAGAAAGATAAGAAACAGCAGAGAGGGGCACACACCTTAAGTACAAGACTGTTCTCATCTGTCTTTCCAGAATAGGAAAAGCGAACATTTTTAAACTGAACATGTCCTTTGAAATTCTCAGGAGCCAAACTGCCAGGAGGAGGTATTTGAGGTTTCCTATCAAGATATTCAAAAATCTTCTCCGAGGCACCAATTGCTTTTTTTACCTCCGGGTAGTAGCGCATGACAGCCTGGAAGAAAAAGAGAGGAAATTAATAAAAAACTTTATGAGTAAAATAAAATGTTTGTCTTTTCAGGGTTTGGGGCTCACCTCAACAGCAGAAGCAAACTGTAGCTCGTAGAGAACAAATGAGACCAGGTCTCCACTGCTAACAACCCCGCGGGTCACCAGGGTCCCACCATAGTACAAAATACACACCTTCAAGGCCAAAGTGGTCATCTGCAACAACAAAAAGGAAGGTTTTCAGAGAATAGTCTAAAACCTTTGCTAGGCCCGTTCACAGTGGCCTACGATCCCCAGGAATCTTTGAACTTTACTGCTTTCAAAAACTCTGCTGCTTATCCTCCATCTTCCCACAGTACTATTCACGTGACTTTCCCATCCTTATTACAAAATTTCCCACTGTCTATTATTGTATGCCACATATAAGAGGTTTCTGGACCTTCACTATCACTCTCAGCCTTACTGAAACTGAAAGAAATGCTATCAGTATTATTATCTTATCAGAATCACAACAGAATTTAAGTAATCAAGTTTTCTGTACAAAGGTTTGCTCCCTGCACAATAATCATGTTAAGTTAGCTTGGCAGGTGTAATCGGGACGAATAATGTAATTAAAAACAACTGAAGTCGTGTGTTTTTCAAGGAATTTCAAGGAAATTAGACTGAGGTTCAAAAACTAAAAGTTGCTCTGATATACAAAAACAATTGTAAAAATTGGTTTCAAACTTAATGAACTGCCTTACTGTTGTCTATATTTTCCACTCTCTATCACAGTCTGACAAATACATTTTGCATCGCAACAGCCAATTGGAAAAAAAAAAAAAAAAAAAAAAACTTCCTCCAGCAACCTGTCAACAGATGTAATTTGGAATTGTGAATGCGGGAAGCGAAACACGTACCGATATCCATGTGCAACATAGATCGACTACCACACATGACCTATTAAAAATAGGTCATGGAATATTTTTTCCCTTGGCAGACATGTGCAAATGGCAAAACCAATGATATTGCCAATGTAAGGTCTGAGATTATTTTCTTTTCTACATTAATTTCAGCAAATAATTAAAATAAATGCTTAAAGCAGGATAAATATCACTAATATACTCACACTGTTGGCCCAGGTAGAAGCTGCGTAAGCTGCGGCCTCCTTCTTGTTGAGAGAATACGTTTCGTCCAGTCGCTGCCTGTACTTCTCTGTCTCTCCGTCCTCGTTGGCAAAACTCCTCACTGTCTTCATGTTGGAGAAGGTCTCGGTGGCCACCTGGTTGGCCTTTGCCAGAGAGTCCTGAACCTTCGCAGCAATAGTCTAAAGCATGAACACAACAAACTAAATAAGTTTACAGACTAGACTTTTGCAGCATATAAACAAATATTATTCAACTTTGATATGTTTAGGAATTTATCAGGTGAAAAAAAGAGATTCCGTTTTCTTTGTCTACTGAAGTGAACATAAATGCCCACTGATATTATTTACTAATAAAATAGATATGTAATTAAGTGATATAGTACCATGGTAAATTTATAACAACACATCTGATAAAGTTTACAACAAGCAAAAAAATAAATGATATTTCAGTTGGAACGTTTCCTTGCGTGACGTCACCTGGTGGAAATGTCCAGTGAGCTCAGGGATGACCCAAATAATGGGAAGTCCCATACAGGTCAGCAGAGTCATTTTCCACGACTGGCTGACCATGAAGTAGAGCAGGAAACCGAAACGAGCCGTGTACCACATCAGGAGACTCAGCTTCTCGCTCAGTGCTTCGCTCATTTCATTGGTGTCAGTGGTAATACGGGACACAAGCTCACCTGAGATAAAACAGAGGTTACAGTTCAACATGAATTCAAGTTTTCAATTGCCATTATGTTGCATTATTGTTCCCTAATTATCTCAAGTGCAATACTGAGACTATTTTGAAATCTGCAAAGAATATTGTAAAAATAGTTTTACTGACTCAGACATTTGCACATTGAAATTATTCCTACCTGTGGAAGTGGCATCAAAGAAAGCGATCTCCTGTCGGAGAACGGCCTGGAAAACGGCTCCCTGCACTGAGGTGTGAATGAGGCTCATGGTGACGTTATAGGTCAGGTCGCACATAAACTCAAACACAGCACTGAAACACACACAGAAGAGCTTCAAACCACACAAAATATCATTGAAACATTTTATAGGTGGAGTTACAGTGTAATTCATGCCACATGTACAAAAAATTTTAATAATAGAAAAATAAAGGCAATCATATTCACCACATAGCTATTCTTATAAATGTTAATTTACAATACGTTATGATGAGAGTTTGTCTTCTTTCACACAATGAAAATTGTCTTGCAGGTTCTGTGCTAAAAGCCTTTTAAATGGCAAGAAAATAATTGGTAATGCCTTATGGCAATCAAGGCGGCAGAATGTAAATAATAGATGTTTTGTTGATACAGAAATAGTCGCAGTTTAACATTAAAATTAACAGTTTTCAGCCTCAGACATTTGTTTGTTTTGACTAATTAAGAGAAATTAGTTGATCTTGATACTTAAAGCATTCCACTCCAAAGAAATACAAGAATAATTTGTAATTTCAACATAACAATAAACCAGTTACAAAACCCACCCATCTGCTTGTTTGCAATCATCAAATTGATACAGTTTTTGATTCCTGGTCATCTGCAGCTGCAGTGTGGAGTGAATGATGGGAATATAGAAAGCTACATGGGGTCACAACAAGCCCACTTTGAAAAAAATATATAAGTTTGGCGTCTAGTTGAACATATGCAACCCACCACCAGGTGTACCACAACATGTTCAAGAGATGCCACATTAGCAACTATGTATTTAGCAACCATTTATTTAGCATTTTCATATTGAGAGAACAAGTTCTTTGCAGCACTTTGTATTGCATAATGATGAGCAAAAAACACTTTTTTCTCATTCAGTTAAAACTAAAACTTTTCAAAATATTTTAAACTTTAAAAATTAAGTTCAAATAAATTCTGTTTTTTTTTTAAAATGAAATCATTTGTAGAAAATTTTGCCTGGTTGTGCAAACTTTGCTACCTCACAGCATCATTTTTCAGTCTGAAAATAATGTCTGAACCATGACTCAAATGAAGACGTACATATCAAACTGTAATTTTACAGTTAGATATAAATCCACAATCTTTCAGCAGGCATTTTACCATATTACATCATTTTTTTAACTCCCTTCTCTGACAGCTGATTGGCTATTTGTTCTACTATCTTAGCAATAAGTAGGCCTGTGCAAAGAAATCTGAAAATAAATCCAACATCTTTATGCTTTAAATCAAAATGTAAAAAACATTTCACATATTACTATTATAGTAATTAAAAGAAAATTTGTGATGACAGATTTGATGGACTACCTGGCGAAAGTCAGCGCTGTCATGATTGTGATGGCCTGGGAGAATGCATCGGGTGCTTCTTCGTTTATGATCCAGTCTGCCATACGACCAGTGTACTGGGGAATAGCCATCTCACCTGCGATTAATAGTTAAAATTATTAATGTATAAAATTTTGTGCTACACAAAGCTCAACAAAACACTAAACACTGATATAAAAAACCCCTGAAACACAGGAGATTTTATAGAATGATGTCGACCAACGTACCGTAAGATGAGAGAACAACTAGAGCCAACACCACACAGAAGCGAGCTGAAAACGGCAGCATGTATCCCATAAGCCTCTTCAGAGAGTCTCTGCTGTCTGGTCCGGGCTTCTTCTCCTTCTTCTGTGACGGAGTCCTGGTCATAAAGGACGAGATGTATCGACTCCAGTAGAGCCATGATACCGCTGTAACAGCATAGCCCTGTAACACCTGCAACACAAAATATTACATCAATTTTCAAGCTTCACATATCTGACATAAAATAAAAACTAACTGTTTGCAGTACTTTTATCAAATGGAAAGCAGTCTTTTTTTTTTTTTAAATGCTAATGTGATATCTGCAGTTTTACACACTAAATTAGTTTTGTTTTCAATCTTCTGTCTTTTGCAGACTTAGGGGCAGAACATGTTGGCAGCAGATTATTTAATTTCAGGTATTATAACTCCAGCCTGCGGTGGTATTTGGATGTACTGCACGAGTCATTTTTCTCTGCACTGTCCTATTTTCAAAGTACCCGAGGCTCAGCGTGGTACATGTTCATATGAGAGCATCAAATGATGACTGCTGTTCACTTTTGTAGAACTTTGAACTCAATCCTGCTGTTTTTCACATGATAAACTTGAGCTCTGTATACTATAAAATGGTTAAGACAAATATTTTCTTTATGTTGCAACATTTTCCCTCATGGGCTTGAGTTTGTTGTTTGTGTGTGCTTTATTTCTGCCTCTGGTGAGACCTGACATACTATGACTCTTCACTTGCTTTAAGCTGAAATTTACAATGATGTCACATGTCCTAACCACATCCCAGCTCTGCTGACTTGGTCTATATCTTGCTTTGTTGTAACTCTACAGGAGCGTGCTACAGGCGAGGGTCTACTCCACAAGAAAAAAGGGCAAAATGTTTAAATAAGAGCAGCTTTAATGGGAATTAAGGCAAATCTAAATTAAGTTTTTCAGATTAAGAGAAGATGACAAAAGTATACAAGCAGAGTTAAAGTTGCAATTACTTACCTGATAAACTAACACGCATATTCTCACCACAAGTATTTCTTAAGGACATTAAATAATAGTCATTAACAATGACAATGACTACAAACTAATAAATCATTTCAAATTAGTTCAGGTTGGGACTGTGAATTACGTTTAGATGATATTTGTAGTTTAACCATGAATACTTATCATTGTGACATTAAAAAACTTGACTGATAAAAAAAATCGGTATCGAAATATTCAGGTTAGGCTTTTGAAAGATTGATGATTGGCTAGGAAGCTGCAATGGGTGCATCTGTAGACCTAATCTGTCATATTTCAAACAAGTCAATTGGTCCAAATGGTAACCTGAGCAAAATATACAGGAATAGAATTTAAAACATAGTTTTCACATAAGATTTTAGTATTTTTATTTTAATTCATATCTATAATTCATGAAAACTTTAAACGGAGGGACAAACTCACAACACAGTTTAAATACATGGCTCTAAAATGATTTGATGATAGCAGCCACAGTGGTTAAATTAAATAAAAAAAGAAAATAGTTCCTAAGGCTGCTTGATAGTAGAAAATCCTGCAATGGCAGTAATATTATTAAGTAATGCAATGACCATGTCAGTTTCAATATACGCTTATTTTCTTCTTTCATTTCTTTCTTATCTGTGCTTCAATCATTCTGAGACCTTTAGCATTTTGGGAAATGCTAAAGGTCTTATGCACAAATATATTGTGAATAATAAAAGGCTTTCTTGCCTCTTTTACGCAAGCAAGCTTTGAAACATCATATTATTGTCTTAGGGAAATGTTCAAAAACTAAACTTCTTTTATTTATATCAGTCACCACATTAATATACACACTGAACAAAAAACAACAATCGGACCCACTCACCCGTTCCCAGGAGTGCCATCCCCACAGTTCTTCAACAGTGGATTGGCCCAGCTGCCAAAGGAGAGTGGTGTACACCGGAAAGTGGAAGCAAAGGACGGCTATGCTTTGAAGTCCCTCAAAGCTTCTCACCCATGGGAGGCCTCCGGGGTAAGTGAAGGCAAGAAAACCCAGGATGAAGGCCCTGGTCAGAGCTCCCCCCCACAAGGTGATGAAAGGATGGGGGAGGAGGAGAGGTGAGAGCTGTGCTAGACGAATGGCGTGCACAGCGCACACGTCCATGCAAATGCAAACCAGGGGGAAGAAGTAGCTCATTTTCTGCATCACGCGTAGATACTGGAAAAATAAACACAGAGAGAGAGAGACAGGTTCAGCTAGAAAACATACACAGTAGACTGAATAAGAAAAATATTTTGATTCCAATACTCAACTTGCAGAAATTTCACTTTTATAGACAGTTTCACTCATTTGGGGAAACAATATTGCTTAAGACAAAGTAATAGGATGTATATTAAAGCAGTCAGATATATCTGTGTGAAGCCTGTGTCTTGTGAAAGCAAATGAAAATACATCTTTAGTTAGATTTAAATCAGGTGAGTCACATGATAATTCAAAAATTTTGAGTGTTTGAGAAACACTTTTTTTCTTAACTTGTGCTGAAGGTGAAATGAAAAGACTCACAACTGTGGTGAAGAAAAGTCCTCAAAAAATTATGTAGAACATCAAAAACACAAAGCTGAAGGTATTTCTGTCTCGTGAAAAATTTGTTTCAACAGAAAACTTTATAATTATAAAAACAGAGGCTGCACTGTAAAATGCAAATATTAGTTGGCTACAAAAACAAGATTCGAGGCTTTGGGATCTGGGAAAAGTAAGTGTGTGAAATTGAACTGAAACTTTTATGAGTGATGATGACAAGAGTGAAGGGAGAAAGGAACTGGTCAAGACCAAAAGTATATCAATTTATGTATTATTATGGTGGTGGGAATGTTATGATTCGGAGACCTAGTGTTTATTCATCATGGATTCACCAAAATAAACTTAGATGGTCTGTACTTGTATGGTATGTAAATGGGAAAATCCCCTACAGCTGAAGATGTTTGCAGCAGAGGCCTGGCAAAGCATCACCAGAAAAGATGCATGCTTCAGTCAATTGTTGCATGTAAGGTGTAACAGAGTCCTAAATATGATACAAGATGCAACCAACAAGAGTGCAGACAAAAAGTTAATATTCTGTTTTATCTGACGAGAGTAACTTCTTACACATGGTAATGACAAAACCTGAAGCAGCTCTACTTACTTTACCATACATTCAACACTGGCTTTCTTCAGGGAAACGCCAAATTTGGTTAATCTTGTCTTTGGCCAAAGATTATTCCACCCAAGATGTAGATCTCTGTAGAGTTTCAACAGCTTCTTCATTTAATGTTCTGCTTGCCTTCCCAGACAGTCTGGTAAGTTTCCAGCCATGCCTACCATTTCAGGTGGACTGAACAATGCAGTGAGATGTTAACGCTTGGGATATTGTTTTAATACTTTGAATTTCTCTACCTTATAGTCTTCATTACACTGTTTGGTCTCCAATATTCTATAGCAAACCTCTGTGACCTCTATAGGTCCGATTAATTTACAAACAGGTGGAATTTTCCTAATTAGCTATAAATTCACGGCAATTTGTCGCTCTGTATTTTATTTAGGGGTGTCGGAGTAAAGGGGGTTCCACTTAATAATTCTACATTAGTTTGTGTCACATAAAATGCCAATTAAATATATAAAAGTTTGTGAATATGACGACACAAAACCAGAACTCCTTTTCGCAGAGAGATGCTTTTACTTTCACTTTGACCAATAAATGTTTTTTTTTTTACTTTCGTTTTTATCTACATCTATCTGCAACACTGTTCAGCTTCAAATGCGGCACCGGTCAGGATGATACGAGCAAAACTCAAACTCCCATGATGAATATCATAATTTACTTCAGACAAGCCGTATATATGCAAGCTACGGTGAGTGCAGTAGCTAACACTGGTAAGCTAATGCTACTACACCGAAACCCGGCAGACTTACTTGGATTCCTCTCCACAAGGTGAGTTTGCTGCCTCAGAGACTTGACAGACTCCAATAGTAAACTTGAAGTGTCCAAAATAAAGATGTAGCGCTTCTGACCCCGACAGGCTGTTAGGAACGTGTATGAGCCAATCGATCTGATAAGGGTGAAACTGAAACCAACTATTTATACCTCTATACCGGAAAGTCCCCTGCAAGTCTGCCAAACAAATGAAGCCCAACTAATATGTGTTATTTACAAACTACTGGCTTTAGGTGAATAAAGTGTTCTTTACAATGCAATAAATACAAGTATACTACTTTACCTCACTGTTGCAAGACGTTTAGGTTGTCGCAAATAGTCCAACAGCGACCCCACGTGGTAACGTTCTAGAACTGCACTTTAACGTTATCACTAGAGTTCATTTCTTCCTTAACAATGTGCTGGTTCCCCTTCCCTGTTTCGTTGTGTCTTGAAGGCTCCACTACATCCCTGGTGGGTTGCGTACCCCAAAACTCCAGTAAGAGTAAGAAGCACCAATTCAATCTATTTTTATTCAAGTATAAAGTATCCGACCAAGAGATGACTCAAGTACGAGTAAAAAAGCATTTCAGAACTGATCATAAGACTTTTAAGACTAAGATGAAGAAAAAATTGGAAAAACACAATTACAAAGTGAGAAATTCAAGTAGAAGAAAATTACTCCCTTTTACTATGTTTGACCTCCACATAGCACAAGAGGCTCAGCAGATAGAAAAGAATGACAAAGCTTGGGTACAACAAAAGAAGTCTTGTTTCAACATAAACTTTAGGTGTGTTTGTGTCTCATGGACGTTTGGTTGAAATGTATTTGTTCTTCATTCAATGAATTTATTCACAGTGGGTAGACTATCCAGAATTTTTACTCAAGTAAGAGTAGCTGTATCTTACAGTAATATTACTCAAGTAGATGTAACTACATAAACATAATTAATTAATACACACCTTTGCAAAAAGTTGGTGTGAGCACAATATAATCTGAAATTATTGCTTCTGTGAAATGTTTTTTGTTGTTTTTATTTGTTCTGTTACGATATTTTTTTATTTTTACATTTGTTGTTTCTAGAATTTCATACCATACACAGAAGATGGCAAGTTTGAGACTACAGGATGTCCTAAAATTGTCACCTATCTAAGTGACAACCTGCTTTGCTTTTCTTCCAGTCTGGCTGTTACTGCTGTTTTTGTCATCTGGATCCCTAAAGCACTTTGAACTTTGACAGCTTCCTTCCTTATTTCCCCTTCTTTCATGTTTGAAGGATGGCAGAAGTAAAGTCGTAAATGGTCGTACTATTTTAAGCTCCTTTTCTAGTTACCTATAAATTACCCAGTCCGTTGTGTTTGGGTTCGACATGCTGTTTGTTGGAAAAATAACAGAAAAGGGACATTGTATTATTTCACAATCAGTATTCTTTATTAAACACAGAGGAAAGGGAGTTCATAAGTTCCTTACTTCTTCCTACTCCTTTTCGAGCATGTTAAGATTATTTTAGTATAAAAATATGTATCTTTTGCATTCCTTATTCATGTGTGTGATTTTATACTTCTATCATGTTCAAAATAGAATAAATAAAAATAAATAAATAAGTTATGGTTCAGAGTTTTCACTTTTTTTATGTTATTATTAGAGATTTCGACTAACCTAACAGTGATGTTTTTGGGTTGCAAGAGAAAGCCAGAATACTGGGGAAAAAGTAGGAATGTGGAGAAAATCCAGACTTCATCCTGAAAGACCCCAGGTTGGGATTTGAACCTAAGACCCTCTTGCTGCAAGGCAATAGTATGGCCAACTGCACAAACATGCAACCCCAACCCATGTTTTGGATTTAAGAATTTGTTAGGAAATCCAAAAGCTGAAAAAAAAAAAGATTAAAGAAACATTAACGAAAATTAAATGAAAGAGCTATCCCTGTTTGGATCTTTGTACATTAATCATATGTTACAGGAGAAATCAAATTCAAGCCTTAGAAGTACATCTGAATTTATGTGATAGAACTGAAGCTTTGTTGCTTAACAGACTCTGATCAAGTATAAATGAAAAAATGCCTCAGTGTCAAATTTTACAATTTCAAATAAGAGTCTACATCAGTGGTTCTGTTAAAAAAAAACTAACAAAAACAATTAGTCCTTTTTTGTCACTGAATCAATGTACTTAAATTAAAGATTGTATTTTCAAAAAACATTCAAGGTGAGATTCAACTAGAGCATTAAATGGTTGATCTATTTTGAGGTTTTAAAAGTTTTTCTTTGGTGGCAATAAATGTGGATGGCACAGTAACTCATAAAAATACATTAACAAGGGAAAATAGAAGACTGTAGCATATAGACAATTCACACTGTAAGCTTAATCAAAAACTAAAGCTATAAATCTAAAGATTGACTATGAAAAAAACCTGGGAGCTGGGTTCTCTGTGGTTTTGTGTCTTTTGACTAGAAATGTGCAGGTCCTCCAATATCCCATCTTACATAGCTGCAGGGTTGCAGTGGGGTGGCGCCTTTGTCCATGGTGAAAAAATAAAGCTATTTTTTCAAAATATAACACAAAGAACTGTGGCTTTGATATAGGGTATCCATGTGTCATATAAAATCCAAACAAGATACACTGATGCTTGTAGCTGTAATGCAACAAAGTGTGAAAATGTGAAAGAAATGACAAAACATTTGCAAGGTGCTGTAAGAGTCCGGTTGTAACCAGCCATTTTTTGTTGAAATTAAATAAATCCAAATAGTTCAAAATTTTAGAGAACACTGGTAAGATTGGAAAAAAGGTCAAGATTTTTCTTCATTCCATTGTCATTGAATTTTGTCAAGAATCAAAATGAGATCAGACTTAGAACATTTGCGGCATATGTGACAATATTTAGTAACATTTACTGATTTATCTTACAGAAATTGGCATGGTCATTATTTTTGGATATGTGTATTTGAATCTAAATTCAGCGTGGTTTGAATTTAGATTCAAAAATAAAATTCAAACCATGCTGTGTCCTCACGACGTGAAGAAATAGCCCTCCTAGCAGTTCTCCAGTCACATTACTGCTAAAACACACACAGAGGCACACAGGGGTTAGCGCCCTTCCTATTCTTCTGCACACAGTGGCAGGAAGTTGTCCAGATATCCGCTGGGCCTCTGAAAAAAAAGGAGTGAGTGAATAGAGTGAGCAGGGTGGCTGATGCAGCGGTGATGACATTTGGTGACTTCACTTAGCATGAGCAGCAAGACCTCAAGATGTTCTCAGTGTAATGGTATCAGTGATAGATTGGAAGAACATTCAAACCCAGGTTTACAGAAGAACGTGACGTGAACATGCTGAGTCTCAGGATGTTTGTCCTGTTGGGATTGAGTTGCACGTCTCAAGGTGAGTTTGGCAAAATATTTCATAAAATCATATTTTAATGTACCAGCTCTCTGTTTTTCTGTTGACATGGTTGGAGGTCCTCAAATAAGAGTCTGAGAACATGTGCATTTACTGTGTAAAAAAACTGATTCTCATTTTAACTGCTATTACTGTTCTGCTAAAGATTAAGTGAATATTTTGGCTTCACAATCTGTAACAGGTTTTCTGAGATTCTCTAAATATGTATTTATATAAAAATGAGGGCTAATATTTAATTCCTTTTGTATCACATATAGACATTTTACTGGTCAAATGAATCATAGTGAAGTAGTCATCTAATTTCAGCTCTATTGTCAACGGGCTCTTTTCCCTTTATGGTCTTGCTAACACCTGCCAAGCCCATTGTCCAACTCCATCACATTCCACATTGCCTTGGTGACAACCTTCGACCTTTATCAAGTTCCCAGCCCACTCCGTTTCCTTTGGCTATTCGCTCCTTCTGGAAACTTCCTGTTTATGTCGGGCCCATTTCCTGTCCCCTTTAGCTGGCTGTATTGCGACCCACCTTGCATGGCTTGACCTGCATTGTGGTGAATAGTTGCAGATGGTTTGAAACAATGAGTAGCTGAATGCATGGGAGAACCAGCCATCTGATAAAGACACTTTGGTTTGAAAAGCTAAGGTCATATAAACAAATACATTAACCACGGCCCCGTTGTTCAGGTTAATTTATATTTGCACAGTTAGGTGTGAATGTGGGAGTATTGTTCTCCCCAGCTTACTCATTCAGAAATGCACTAATTGGGCATAATATCATGACCTCTTTGCCCTTAAAATGATCAGCAAAATGATTTTAAAAAATGTGCCAAACTAAGGGTTTAAGAGAGTTTGCCAAGGCCAAATTGTGCCTGTTAGACAGTTTGGTTAGACAATATCCAAAACTGATGTGATTGTGGTGTGTTTCTAGTTTGTAGTGATTAACGTCTATCAAAATCAATCCAAGGAAGGCAACATGGTGAGCTGTTGTTAGAAACGGTGTTGCCCTTTGGTCTGTATAGTTGTGGGTCTCTCAGAGTGCATGCTGACCCCTGTTCACTCCCAAAAACAACAAACATTTGGACATCTGAACTCAGAACTGGGCCATGAAGTGTGACCTGGTCTGATAGATCATGTTTTGGAATTGCATCTGCGTAAATGTGTGTTGTTCACTTAAAAGGTGGCAAGACAGTTGAGGCAATCTGATGTTTTATCAACTTAAAATCCATATAGATTCTAGCTTGATACATACCACATTTTTAATCATTGTTGCAAGCCATGTAAACCCTCTGTAAAAGGGTATATACATATTCTAGTGTCTTGGACACAGGATAATGCTCACAGCCATAGAGTGAAAATGGTTTAGGAATGAGGGAACAATCAAGAGGTGTTGATTTGGCCTGCAAATTCCCCAGATATTAATCCAATCAAGCATCTGTGGGTTGATTCATAAAGGACCGCCACTTGACTGCTGCTAACATTTTGGTGCCAGATACCACAACACACAATCAGGGGTCTAAAAAAGTGCATGCCTCAAAGGACATGATTCTCTTAATAGCAAAAAGATCATCAACTGAAAGGAGGGCAGTCATAATATTACGCCCTGCTAGTGTACAAGTATGTTGTTTTCAGATAGATCAGTCTGCTGCAAGGTTGTATCCTTCTAATATAGAAATTATCTGCAGTTTACAATTAAATACAACATGAAACCAGTTTGTCTTTTTTAGAAACTGAGTAAAATGATGTATGAAAGGTTTATTTCAACACGCCTCTAATTGCTGTTTGTGTCAGCTTTTCATTCATCCTAATCAATATCAATTTCAGCAGCTTGGTCCAGTGATCCATGGGACCAGTGTCGCGAGAACAATTGCAAGGAGAAGTTTGGAGATGGGACGTGTAACCGAGAATGCATGGAGTCACGTTGCCTTCGAGACGGATTTGACTGCCTGAAGAATCGGGGTCACTGCAAGTAAAAAACCTTTGTGACTAAATTAGCTTTTTGAACTGTAAATTATGGAAACCCTTTTAGCTTAATAGGGCAGATTTTAGTGGTGCAAAATAAGCATCTCCTCTTCTATTATTAAGATGTTACATATCAGCAGATGATGAGAAAACATTACCCGGAGGATTTAGTTTACATACGACCTGGTACAGATATTTGTAAAATTAGAGGGTGTATTTAAACACTTTTTTATTATAATCTTATTATTTCTGTCACTAATTTGTATTTTTTTCTCATGCCTTTGTTCCCCATTCATCACATCTCTCAGTCCGGGACACACTCAGTATTGTCGAGCTTATTATGCCAGCAATCGCTGTGACCAGGGCTGCAACAACGCTGCCTGTGGATGGGATGGAAGTGACTGCTTCAGAGAGCAGAGCCCTCTGTGGGCTAAAGGCACCTTGCTTCTTCACACCAAAATCCCAAAGCAAAATCTCTCCCTCACTGTCACTCCTCTACTCTGGACACTCAGCGTCATCCTGCAGTCACCCCTCAAACTGAGGGGAAACATTTCTCTTGCAGCAAACTTGAACTTGTTTGATATTTACCCTCAGAAGTTTGCTGACATGCTGGCTCACTCTTCGCCAACAGAATCTAATGGGTAGGTAATACATGTGGGATTTCAGACTCCACCATTTTCTTATTTTAACAGTAATAATATTAAAGACAAAGTTAGTTATGCAAAGTAAGCTTAATGAAACAGTAAGTGATATGTTAGATCAGGGGTGTCAAACTCCAGCCCTCCAGGGCCGCTGTCCTGCAGTTTTTAGATGTGCCACAGGTACAAAACACTGGAATGAAGTGGCTTAATTACCTCCTTCTTGTGTAGAGGCCTTGCTAATGACCTAATTATTCCATTCAGGTGTGATGCAGCAGAGGCACATCTAAAAGTTGCAGGACAGTGGCCCTCTAGGACTGGAGTTTGACACCTGTGTGTTAGATGATAGATTATGCATTAAAAATTAAGCATTTGGCAAGACTGTGCCTAAAAAAAATAAACATTTTATATACATAAAAAATGGTTTCATATCCCATGTAATAACACATCAAATGAAAGGGTACCAACTGGACTGCCTTGATGACCTCCATTAATCCAAGTAGGGCAACCTTAAAATTTGTTCTTAAGCTTTTTCATGGTGCAGTCAACAAATATTTTTGTATAATTTAAAAGCCCAACAAGGAGAAATGATAAGAAAAGCTAAATTAAGCAGTAACTGTTAGTTTAAATATTAAAGATAATTTGGTTCAAATTTGCAACAACAGCAAGAGATTTGTGTCCAAAGCTATTGCATCTTAAAAGTAATAAGGATTAAATTCAAATGTATTGCTACCTTGGTTTACCTAAAAATATGCAGAAACCTGGAGAACTATTAATTAATTAGAGTAACGTAGGGTTAAATATTTAATCCAATTCAACCAAAAATATTAGTTGCATTGACTTAAAAATACAATAAGCAAAGTTGGTCCACAGCTGTATGAGAAATACTATATTATCACTAATCAATATAAAAATAAAAAGTACATGACTGTGGGTCACTCCTAGTGCAGTGAGGTGGACTACATCAATCATTTCTCAAGAAAACTTCAACTGAGTAAACATGTAAAACTAAGGATGGCAAACACCTTGGGGATCTTCACTAAGCAGAGGAAAGACATAACATTTAAGAGGTACCTGCTTTTCTGTACCAAATTCCTCCTGTCTCCTCTCTAGTTCCCTCCTGTTCCTACAAGTCGACAACAGGCCTTGCTCCAGGTCACATTCTACCTGTTTCCTGTACGCTACTGAAGCTGGCAATTTCCTACATGCGGTGATAATGTCAAAGCCTTCGACGTTCCCAATGCTGCAGGAGCTGCAAGTCATTATCGGCATCAGAGGTGTCCAAGAGGAAATAGGAAGCAGAGAGGAACAAGTGGAAGTTGAAGGTAGGCTCTTATTTCCCGTCGCCTACACACACTCTCACACACACATCCAGATTTCAAATGTAGCCAATCAAAACAATATAAAACAGCTTTGTTTTCCTGGTGTGCAGAGTGGGTGGTGAATTTCTTTAAATTGTATCCACAATCAAATAAAAAAGGTATTAAAGTAGAGGTAAAAATAAATTGTAGAAATAAATTAAGCTTAAATTATTAGACAGGTTTTTTAGACTAAATTCTCTTTTCGTCAGAGGTGAAATTACGTTAGATAACCGATACTACTTTTATCTACTTTTATATCTTAATGTTTCCATTATTTCATTCAAAGAGCAAACCCCTGCCTGGATTTGGGCTGTAGCTGCCATTGCAGTTGGACTTCTGATTTTGATTCCTCTGGTGGTCTTTCTGGTGATGAGGAAGATGAGATTGCAGCGATCAGAAAACAACGGCAATGTTAGGGTGAGACATCGGTCTAAAGTTGCTAACGATGATGACAGCAGCAAATCCAAGGCCTGGATGCAACACACATCACACCAAGAGCAAAGAGTTCGATATGGCAGAGAGAAAGACAAAATCAGCCTTCGGAAGAAAAAGAAATCCAAGGAAGCAGAGAAAAAGAGGAGGAGGGAACCGTTAGGGGAGGACGCCATACGAATGCGGTAAGTGTTGCTGCTCCTAAAGTTTGTGATGTCGTCTGAAAGAGCTGTGTAACCAAATCATTTGTCCTCTGCTTTCTAACGATTGTGAGAGTGGCTACATTTTATTTTTGACTGTCAAGCTTTCTCATTTTACAAAGAAATTGTGTTCTAGATGTATTTGCCTAAATGTATATATTTTTGTCACATTAAATTCAGAGTTATACAACATTTTAAGAACAACTGCAAAGCACTAAGATGTAACTTAAAATTTTAGACAGAAGACTGCTCATTGCATCGTTTATTTGGGATATTAGATATGTGGCGTTAACTGATAAGTGTATTGATAACATATCTCAATTCCTCTGAGACAGTTTCTTTTTGATGCAACAAAGAATGCTCAAATTGACCGTTCAGCCTCAGAGTTTCAGTAGGAGTCACTACAGTATGATTGTCCTTTAGATGTGTTTTGTTGAGCCAAAGTTAGTGTCTGCTGTCATCTGGGGTAGCCAAGAGAACAGCCAATACTCCTCCACATTAAGATTAATTGTTTAAGGTGGAATCAGGATATAGTCATATATATAAATAACTCAACTTGCTTGTGTTGATTTATTATTTTGTAGAATTTTATCCTGTTAGCCCTGTGTTTAATAGAGCCATCTGAAACTTAATAAGAGTCACTCAACCACAAGGTTGACAAATTCTTGGAATTATAATAGTATTGAATTGGATGGAAATAAATAAAGAAAAGGTTTATTTTCATGAAAAATATAGATTTTGGACAAGTATCCTTTAATGTATTAAAACATTTTTCAATGGTGGCATAATTGTAGTTTTTGTTTTCTTATAATCAATTCAATTAAAAACTGCTGTACTGATCTCAACGGCAAATAGTCAATAGTCAAGGCAAACAGAAGAGCTCAAGATATGATTAAAGAGCTTTCGAATGCATACCGGTGCTCAAAAATATCTTCTAAAGAAAGATTAAGATAATTGTATTTATTCTTATGGTAATTTGTCCCTATAGTTGTTAGATGTTTATATTTCCCAAAATCAACATAACAACCCAGAAATCTACTGTACATGTGCAGCAGAGCTCCCTGGGCACTTGCGGATAAAAATGTGGGGAAAAAAGGAAAACTAATAAACAAATTGTAACAGGATGTTTTGGAAAAATATATCATAATACTATCTTGGCTTACAGGCCTCTGAAAAGGGACCAAGAACCAGGAAGTGACACAGATTTTACACAAAGCTCAATGGAGGACATCAACATAAGATGCTCCAGGCGACAGGATGATCCCTCCATCTGTGACCACAGGACCGTGGACCAGAGACACTTTCGGCCTGGAGCCGCTCAAACCCGCAGGCCAATACAACGTAATCTGTCATATTTGTTTTAGAAAGAACATCACTTCTCCTAGAACGTTTTACTGTCTTGACAATAACTTCAACATTCAACATGTTAGCTAAAATCTACAGCACCTAAAGTTATAGTTGTGTTTTTGTCATTTTTTTGATCATCCTTTGCTCTGATCTTGGAGCAAATTTGCTAGAACGATTTTAAACTGTCCTAAATGTTTGACACTAGTAATAAACTTTTTGTAACTTTTTAAAGCAGAAGAGGATTTAGCTTTCCATTTTTGCTTTATTCTTGATTTTAAATTAGAATATAACTGTTGTGTATTTTTTTTACACTTGAGGATGAATTTAACCCAAAGTTTATGCCATGAGTGAGTATAATAGTATAATTTCTCATCACTATGACTATGAATTTATAAATATATGAAATGTAAACACTTCTTTGCAAAACATAATATACACAAGGTACTATGTGTGAAATACGCAATGTCCTATATAAAGCAATTATATAGGACATTGCATAAAGCTATTTTAACAGAAAAAATGTTTTTAAGATTCACATGCCTTTTACTTTTCCCATTTGAATTTGCTATCACTCAATCTAAACTTTCTTTTAAACAGCTCCACCTAGAGGATGGGAAAGGAATGCCATGCCTCCTCCTTTGCTCAGTCCCCCTCAGCAGGTCAGTCATTACAAGTAATTAAGCTAAAAACCAAATGAGTATTGCTGATGTAGTTAGATATTCATCAAGCAATGTTCTGTTGGCAGTCAGCAGAGTGGTGTGGTCCAGATGGGTCTGTGGTTCTGATCCGTGCCGTGCGCAGTGGGCTGGACAGGGTGGTTCTGGAGCTGCTGCAAGCTGGAGTTCCAGTAAACAACACAGATCATACTGGTAATACTTTATGTGACAGCATCACTAGTTAGTCTGGGACTTGATGTACCTCAGCCCCCAGTCTTCATTTTGAGAAAAAACACATTCATCTTTTTCTGACACTGAGGGGGTCGAGTAACTTATGACTTACCCCGTCTCTCCCACATCCTATTTTTGTGTCCCTTCTGTCCTTCCTACCTGTCCTTCTCCAGCTCCCCTACTCTCTTCTTCTGACTCAGAGCAAAGTTAATATTCTTGTGTTGATGGATATATTAGCTTTGTGGTTCATGTTTCTCCTTGCTTCAGATCTTCTGTCCTTTCCTTTGTCTTCAACCCTCTGTCCTCCTGTCTCATCACCCCCTTCCTCCTCTAATTAGAGGTGCCCTCCCTCTTCATCCTCCATCTTCTCACCATCTGGGCTTAACTCTGTTGTGTAATGGTTGTTCACTGGCTGACTTACTCCCTCACCTCCCCTCCACTCACACTTGTCTCTCAGGGAGATCAGCCCTACACTGGGCATGCTCAGTAAATCACCTCTCCCTAGCAAGGACCCTCATTCGCTACGGAGCAGCTGTGGACCTACAAGACAACAAGGTATATGACTAAGCTTTATTATCTAGACATTGTCCTGGAAAGAATTCCCACTTGTTAAACTTTGCACATTTTTTATGTGATAACTGCAAACTTTAACATATTTTTGGTGAGATTTGTTTCACAACAAAACAAAGTAAGGCACAAATGAGAAATGGTACACACATTTGAGCTTTTTTTTGCAAATACAACTCTGAAAATGTGTTTAATTTATTTCAATTCCATCCCCTTTACTTAACTATCCCTAAATAAAATTTTCTTTGGTTTGTAACTGGGAAGTTTGTGACTGTAAGTTGGCAGAATGACTGAAAGTTGAAGGGGTATAAATGTTTTTGAAAGGCACTATATCAGTTTAGAGTTTTATCATTGAAAGATTATATGTAATAAATGACATTGAGTACAGTTACTTGTAGAATTATTATTTTTTTTCTGTTAGGGTGAGACTGCACTCTTCCTCTCCTCCCTCCATGGCTGTTATGACACTTCCAGGCTTCTCCTGCTTCATGGTGCCAACCTGGAGCTGCATGACCGTAGGGGCCGTCGTCCAATCGATGTGGCCAGAGAGGCCATGCACCATCAGGTCCTGGAGCTCTTGCTGGCTCACCAGATCCAGAGAGGGCCTGTTCCTGTTAGCACAGCCAGCGATGTGATGTGGGAGGAGCGTGCTCTAATGTACTCACCGTGGGTCAATTCTCAGGGTCTCCCTGGAAGAAGCGCCTCATTCTCTGGGATGGTAGCCCATCGAGACATGACCTCACCACCTCAAAAGTAAGCTTTCACAAATTTGACTCAAACATCATCATAATTATTTTGTCAGACTAACCAAACTATTTTAGTGATTACAAATGATCAAACTATTTTAGAGGGTTATTTATTGATGCAGCCCTACATCACTTTGATATAGGGCTGCATCATGTAGGGCTTTCAGTGATCTTCAATTCAGCTAAGCAAGGTTGGTTACATCAACTAACTCACTCACTCTTTGGTTACCTGCAAACAACCTGTTGAGTAACTTGCGCATCAGCAGTTTCATGTTTTACCGCCTCATAACTGCTTGAAAATAAAAAGAACGAGGTGGAGTTAAAGGAGAGAATGATTACAACAGCTCGAGAGGAAAAACAAAAGACAAATCAATAATTATCAATAACGACTGATATGTAACCCTTATATTGCGATACGTTTTTAGCCGTATTCCCCAGCTCTACCAGAGCTACTTTGTCGCTGTATAAGCAAAATGAGATTTGTCCTCTGGTAGCAAGTTTTTTTAAAACAATTCTCTCAGTTAGGGCCCATTTACTCCTAAATGTAAGATTGTTAATGCCACTGCAATGATCCACATCTTACTCAAGTTGGTCAAGTAAAAAACTGCTTTGTTGAGTTCAAAACTTAGTGGAAATATTAAAAGACACTCGACACATTTCAGCATGTTCCTATAAAAACAACAGAGATAAATTAAGCATTCCCTTTTTCTTAATTTAAGTTGTTCACCATAAGTCTTTGATGCTTTCATCAATTTGATCATGTTTTTATGACTTTGTTGCCAGTGATTGGTCAATGGGCCGAATGCAGTACCCACCACCCCAGAACTGGAGGCCCCAGCTCAACCAATCAGCCACAGCGCTCGTTCCTCCAAGAGTCATGGGTCGTTCCCCTCGGCCAATCAGTACCTTACAGGAGGTGACATCAGAAGACGAGGATCGTGACCGGCATCACGAAAACCCCAGAGCCACGACACCTCACTTCCTCTCTCCCCAGCCAGCCCCCCGGCAGCGTTCTTTCTCATGTACCCAGCATGCACTGCAGCGCCGCTCCAGCGCTCTCCAGCCTGAGCCGAATTACCTCATTGTGACAGACAGAACAGCCAACGCGCCCATTGAGAGGGTAGTGGTTTCACCCCCACCGACCACTGCCGCCCAACCAGATCGCCAACCAGCGATGAACGGTGAAAATACCAGCAGAATGGAACAGGCGGCAGTGAGTTCAGTGACTACTGAGCAGAAACCCAACACAAACAGCACCACTGACTCCACGCAAACAGTCCTGTAGGAAAGAGAAGCAGGCAGTGAAATACAAGAGGAAAGACAGGACTCAATTCTATGAGGGGCCATTTAGGACAAAAACTGTTTTGTCTCTCACACGCTACTAAAAACTAATAAACGCACACAAAATATTAAAATTGCGCATACACACTAATAAAATATTACACCTGCATACAATTTTTTTTCTCATACGCATATATAAAAAACTAAGATTGCACATATAAACTATTAAAATATACTCACCTTTTGTATGTGAGACATCTTTTGTAAGTGTGAGAGGGACTCAATGTTTGTATGTGAGAATTGTCACTAAAGAGACGGGGCAATTTGGAGCTCGGAACGCGCATGCGTTGATACCACAGTGATGTTAGCTTCAAGTCAGATACTGGAGCTCCAAGGTCCGATTTATGAACGCTAATTTTGGCCAGCCGTTCTTACCCACTCCTTCCTCAAGCTCTCGGAGGTTCTCTTAGGGCTCTACTCCGGCGTTAGAGCAGGAGTAAGCGGCCTTAGAACCGGAATAAGCCTTAAGTGAACCTCCGAGCGCTTGAGGAGGGAGCGGAGCTAACGCCGGAGTTAGCTCCGGAGTTAGAGGAGCCAACACCGGACGAAGCGGAGCAAACGCCGGAGTAAGGCGTTAGAGTCGGCTCTAACGCCTGAGTACAGACCTGTGAACTTCCGAGTGCTTGAGGAGGGAGCGGGAGAGAACGGTTGGCCGAAATTAGCGTTTATAAATCGGATTAACCTTGAGCTAAACGCCTCTCACACCGTGGAGCTTCAGTTTCCAACTTGAAGCTGATGTCACTGGGGTATCAACGCATGCGCGATCTGATCTCCAAATGATGCCCCGCCTCTTCCGTGACAAATCACACATACAAAAGGTGAGTCTATATTTTATTGGTTTATATGTGCAATCTTAGTCTTTTTATGCATGCATGTCAGAAAAAAATTGTATGCGTGTGAGATATTTTATGTGTGCATGCGCAATTTTAGTATTTTGTGTATGCGTGTGAGAGAAAATTGTATGCATGTGTTATTTTATTAGCGTGTATGCGCAATTTTAATATTTTGTGTGTGTGAGAGAATAATTGTATGTGTGTGTGATATTTTAGTAGTGTGTATGCGCAATTTTATTATTTTGCGTGTGTGAGAGAAAAATTGTATGCATATGTTATAAATTTGTACTGTATATGCGCAATTTTTGTATTTTGTGTATGCGTGTAAGAGAAAAATTGTATATGTGTGTGACATTTAAATAGTATATATGTGTAATTTTAATATTTTGTGTGTGTGTATTAGTTTTTAGTAGTGTGTGAGAGACAAAACAGATTTTGTCCTAAATGGCCCCTCATACAATTCAGTTATGTGCAAGATACAATGGTTTGTGTCAAGGAATAAAAAAAAACCCAACTTCTTAGACATCTTGATATTAATCGGTGGTTAACAGCCTCAGAGACATTCTTTACCACTTTTTACACTTTAGGCTTTTCCCATTATGCAGGGAGACATTGTTGTAAATATTTTTTGGGATGAATCACAGTTTCTTTAAGTTCAGTTTTTCTAACGTTTTTCTATATTTTTCTTCTAAGCAACTGGAGTTTCTTGAAGTGGTCATATTTCACAGTCTTCCAGTCTTTCTGTCGTTTTCTTTTGGAAACAAGTTAAAAAGCAGTGATGGCTGAAAGAAAAACCTTCAGAAAGACTGGAGAGCTATTGATAGATTGCAAGAATCTGGCTCCTTTAAAAAGAAATTATAAAGAACTAAGAAACAATTCAAGACTTTTGCACACACAGGATTGTGGAGCTTGTGTTCTGATCCTTAAGAAATATTAAGTATCAGAACACATAAGGACAAATACATTTAGAGCTGTGTCTAAAATCAGAATATACCTGATCGTCTATATACAATAAAGCAATTTATTTTACATTTTATGTGAATTCCATTGTATTTATTTAATTAAAACGAAGTTCAAAGAAAGTAACCCTAAATACAGTGTAAAAGTGTACTCCTGTTAACATACCAGGTTTTCCTTTTTGAATTGCACATCCGCATTAAAGGTATTAAAGGGAAACTATAGAGGTTCAGTGAACTGGCTGCATATACTGTATGTGCACACCCTTAAACTAACACTTTGTCTTGATTTAGCACTCAGTCTTGTTGAGCTCATATCTGCTATTGGTTATAGAAAATGTGATGAATAAAATTAAGTTTGTAGTTGGTATTTGCTTATTTGCATCTTCCAAATAAGATCAGAATTCATTGTACAAAAGTATCAATGAGGACAAGAATACAAAAAATTACACAGCATTGTAAATCAACTTTAGCAATAGAAAAGAAAGTCACTAATACCTGTAGAAAGATATTTGACAAAAACTAGATATTTCTCCAAAACCAGTACACAGACAAGGCATAAAGTGTTCAAAGAAGCTGACCTGTCCTGGTTCTGTTCACATGACCACAACTTAACTTTTTCCCCATATGCAAGAACGAATGGATATTTTTTTTTTCAAATCAAACATCCAAGTCTGGTTAAATCTACCAAGATCTCAACAGAAAATGTGTTATTCTTTGTAGTAACACATTATCTCTAAGGATAGTGGCAGCATCACCAATGCTGGCGAACAAATTACTTGAATGTATTGTGTGCAGTGAAACAGTAAAATCTCAAATGTGTTTGACAAAAAAGTAGTACATTTCACACTGTTGTGGATTTTTATTAGTTTAATTCACTTATTCAACTTCATGCAAAGCAAAAATATCTGATTAAAACATGTTTTTTACCATTAAGCCTCCAAGCACCCGTGTTTAAATATATTAGCATGTGGTAAAATATTTGTGAAAAGGTGTATCTATTATCATAAAACCAAAATCATATTTCAATAGGCTTTTGCTGCAATCTTCAAAAATCTGCAGGTAAATGTTTAATAAAAATGAAGACCCATTACCAAATATTGTAGAAAAGAAGCTACAAGTTCAGGCACTATATGTATATATATTTGTGCTGATTTCTAAAAGTAATACACTGCTTCTCAGGTTGTTGTCAAATAAAGAATTCACAATTTTAGGCCAAAATGTCAACTTGCACTGTCGTTATAACATATATGCATAGCTGAGAGAGATTTCTAATCCTTTCGCTGCCTGTGCAGAGATGGAAGGTTTATTTGGGACCCGTACATTATGACAGCAGAAGGATCAAGGCCAGCAGGACAGTCAGGATGGGAGAGGCGGCCATGCCAGGACAGAAGCAAAAAATGCTACAAGAGAAAGAAAAACATTTTGAGAATATACATCAATTAAGTAATCCTGTATTAAGTTTAATTAAACAAATTAAATAAGACTTTTTCAAAATGCAGACATTTATTTTATTGAAAAATAAAGTTGCACGTGTCTAGTAGTGACGTGCCAGACGACACAAAATCCTCGGCACATGCGGCGAGCAAACAAGACGAAACCCCATGTCAGTGCGCTTATCACTTTTGGGAAAACTACATGACCGATGCAGTCGGATTACTTTCCAGCTTTAACACAACCTGTTAAGTAGATGCGCTACGAGATATACTATGTGCAGTCACCATAAAACATGAATGATTGCTGACATCAGCAAATCTAAATCTTTAGTGGCAGGGTGCACCCCCGAACAACCGCGGGCGCGTCGGTCCCGACCAGCCCAGCAGGTCCCCGTGTTGTTTGGATGTGATAGCGCCAAATTGATGAGGGAGAAACTGTGACGACACGCTTGTGTTTTTTTTTTTGTTTTTTTTTTTGGATGGAGATAGTTTGTGTTCTTTGCTTTGTGTTGGTTTTTGGCTCGTATTTGAATACCGGCATGGATCAACAGAGGAGGAGGAAGTTTTCTCCCGTGTGGGATCATTTTGATCTTATCACAGAAAATAATTATTCCATTCTCATTTCCACTTTTGATAATTTTTTTTTCGGATTATTCCATTTCCTTTCCATAGAATATTTGAGTTTACATGGATTAACTTTTCTTTATATAGAAAAGAAGCTACAAGTTCAGGCACTATATGTATATATATTTGTGCTGATTTCTAAAAGTAATGCACTGCTTCTCAGGTTCTTTGTTGTTGTCAAACAAAGAATTCATGGATTTCTCATTCATGAATTTTTCACCTTCTTTATGTAGAAGGTGAAAAATTTAGGATTTGCTCCTAAGTTTTGTCGTGCCCGGCATGAGGGGGATGTGACTTCCTAATTCCAGCAGATGTCACTGTTGATGTGACAAGGCAACAGTTTCAACACTGTCCACACAAATATGACTAGCATCTAGTCATATTTATCTTTATTAAGAAGCGATGAAGCTATGTGTTTTAGTTAAATGCAGTAGTAGTAAAATTCAGTCTGTCATTTTTCTACACCTTGAAGACATGTAGTTATCAACAACCAGGTGAACACTGAAGAGGTTTAAGTACAATTTAGAAGGTGCTTACATGGGAAACATATTTAATCAAACTTTAAAATACTGATCAGTTTTAAGTTGATCAACACTGGAATTTGTGAAGACCACCATGTAAAACAGTTCCCATATAGACACCGTCTGTAAAAGTGCTATTTGTTGCTCTTGAGTGTTTGCTTCTCTATTTGTAGCTCAGTCACATTTTCAAATAAACTAAATTGTCAGTTTGGAGACCTAACAGACATTTCCAATTAAAAATACTAAGTAACTTTGAGCTTAGTGACAAAGGTTTATTGTTAAGCTCAATGTTTATATAATTGCACTGCAGATATTAATTGATTTATTAAAAAATGTGAAATTTTAGCGTAGATTGCCATATTAGAATTGTTTTTGGATTTTCTTTATTAAGACAATTGAATGGATAAAGTATCTGCATGCTTTTGTAAAAGGTAGATTAATTGTCAGTGATGACATGGAAGTAAAAATAAATAAATAAAATGTCATCAGAAATGAAATCAATAATACTTTACAAGGAAATGGACAAATATGAATGACCCATCACAGGCACTATCTTTAAGGCTTTGATGAATGAAATGGTTATTAAGTTTGGGAATACCTGTCATCTGTCGTAGTCGGTGGTGGAATCATCGTGGTAGAGATTCTGAAAAAGTGAAAGGGTTATTGCAAAATGTCATTTTTGCTATCTATTAATATCTTTAGCCGTATACTTTCAGCAACAAAATAAATTGGCATGTGTGAATTGTGTTGCAGCTGTGGATCTTGATTAACCTCCTAAAAGTTTTTAAAAGTTGAATTTGAAAGTTTGATCATCTAGCTAAAAATACTGAATATTTTCTACCCGTATGTTACGGACCCCCCTTCCTTCGTGAGGAGAAGGGGAGTAACACGACAGCCACAAAAATTCAGAGTCCAAGTGAATGTTAAAAAAAACTAGGGATTTATTTTCAACAGAAAATCCCATACAACTCATACAATTGGTGGGGGAGAAAGGGACAGTTAGGTGGTGCC
>CAEGAE010068021.1:0-16915 GCA_903067095.1 Girardinus metallicus | reverse complement strand
CCTTCCACAGGAGGTTTTTCCCCCCCAAGGGCAACAAAAAACCCACCACGCCAGAGTTTTTTGAAAGGGGGCAAAAAAAAAGCAACCCCCAAAGCCCCCCCCCCCCCCCCCCCCCCCGACTTTCCTCCCCTGCTGGGACATTTTTATGGTCTATTAGGCAGATGGGGACAAAATTTGCAGATAAGTTCAGCAAACCATTTCCCAGCAACGTGACAAAATATCCATAAACAAACAAGAACACTTGATTAGGCCTTTGCTTCAGCGGCTCCCTTGTCGGGTCGGCATCTAAGACTGCCGGAGTGTCGCCAACACATTGTGACGGGGTGAAAAGGTGACTTTCTGGAGGACAAGCCGCAGCCGGTCCTTTATTTTAATGAGGAAATCTCTTCAGGAGGCTTTTCTCAACGTGTGATCGGCGCCTCGGAGCACGTGACTGGCATGCCGTTCGAGTAAACACGGCGGGATTGAATTAAAGAGAATGATTCATAGCACACAATGATTTTAATGCAATATATTAGCGGTGTAAAAATAGAAAAATGATACACCATTGTCTGTGTTAACCTCAAGAGATTGATACCGACCTTTGGGGACGTGACGTCACGCTCTCCGGAACTCTGCCCGCTCCGCTGTGACGGATGTGAAAGCAACCTATGCGCTCCTGTAAAGCTTGTCAAAAAAAACAAACAAACAGACGTCTAATATCAATTTTACTTAGTTGATTTCACTTTCAAAATGATCATAAGATGCTCTGCAGTCGGCTGCACAAATAAGGACGCAAACTAAACTTGTCATTTTATTGTATAACTTTTAATGGGGGAAAATGCGGCGGCAAAAAATAGCAGAACATCAATCATAATGACTGCCTCGATGTAATGGTGCCTATGCAGCAAACACATTTTACAAGGTAAGAAGATTAACGTTCATGTACGTTATAAGTAAGTATGATTAGAAAGATACTAAATACCGCATTATAATGGCCCACGGTCATGTATGGGAAAATCTAGTTAGCATCTCGTCTTGTGTACGTTTTTAAGGTTGCTCCGGCGTAAAGGGGAGACGCTGCTTCTGAGACGGTGACATAAATTATGTGGTGTGAATTCAGGAAAAGTCTGTAATTTGACCAACACGTCAGGAGGGAGGAGGTTTGGGTCGGTTTCTAAGCTAGCTGTTAACTTTTATAAATATCGGCGTTTCAGACTCGATTTAAAAAAAAGTAGAAGCCACAGCTAAATTGGTGAAAACAACTTTTGGGGACAACAATTTCAGTCGCTCTGTCATGGCGCCTCGAGTGACAAAGTGACGTAGTTGCAAAGGGTCAATGCACAGTTCTCATGTGATGTCACCCTTTTGTGAGCTTGGTAACTGACAGCCATCTTGGCAGGCGGTTGCTATGACAGTAAGCAAGACACAAGCTTAGAGCTAGCTCTCGCCTCTTTCCTATCTACCTTATATGAGTGCATTACAATTATTACTCTAGCACAACTTTTGAGTACTTACTCATATTAGTGTAATATTACGGTAAATATCTGTGATATTTATAGTAGTACTTACTGTCAAACTAACAAAATTAGCTTAGCTAATGTAGCTTTTATCTGTAAGCTAAGATGGACATGTGGCCTATGTGTATGTTGCTACATCTACTTGCTCTGCCAGTCCCCAGAACCTTAAGCTAAGCCTATAGTTGACACATTGAACTGGGCGAGAGGGGCTGCCAACCAATTGGGCCGTCCCTGTACCTGCCATGTGCTATTATTTCCAAATTATGATCGCGCACCTCCAAATTTTTGCTACTTTTTTACATTTTTTAACAGTGGGTTGCCGATGCACAGCCTTAGCATTCCTACCACCGGCCTTAGAATGTTTTCTAAACTCTTAAGTGAAAAACTTAAGAGTTTAGAAAAGTCATCAGTCATCGACTTATTGGGACTTTGAATCAGGTTACTTTTGCCTTGTTGTGCAAAATTACCTCTTAACCCGTAAACTGGTTTTTACATCTATAAATAAAATACTCTATATCCTATCCAAAGATCTTCCTCTCCATGCTGTTGCGTCTTTTGTTTGACTTTGTCACCTGAAAAATGACATCTATTTCTTAAGGCTTTATTTTGCCTGTTTTACCTTTGCTCGCCGAGTAAGTTTGCCCCAAGACAAGAATCCATACAGGAAACTTAAGATAAAAATCAGTCACAGAGTATTGTTTCACTGCTGCTCGCAATATATAGCTGCGCCCACCATGTCCTTTTCCCTGTGGTCCATCAGTGGTATGAGAACCTGACATGAAAAGAGACAATTGAGCTTTTGAGGAGACGGCGTGAACGTGACCGAGGTACTCAGCAGCCGATTTTTACTTTCTGGGAAAGATCGTTCTGTGGCGTCTTGGAGAACACTTGACCTTCCTTGTTGTGCTGGCAGAGGATGAGGACAGAGTGTAATCCAATGGGATTTTGATGTATCACACTGCTGCTTTCTCTTTGTCTTTATGTAATTACCAATAGAAACACAGAGAGATGCTATTGAAGAGGACTGAGGATACAGAGACTGGGGCAGGAAACGCAGCTGATCAACGTTCGGTCTGGGCACCGATTCAAAACAAAGTCTTTGTCCATGTCAGGCTGTTTTAAAATATCAAATATATGTGAAACCAAAAAGTTTGGGTGAAAACATATTTTGCTTTATGTTTCTAAAAGAAAAACTAGACACTAATTTTATGTTATATTAGTTGCGGGGACTAACGGGGAGTCGTTGTGGATTTCTTTGCCGATGAACTAAAAAGCAGATCAAACTCCCCCCAAAAAAATGTAGATTGACTTTATCGAAGAAATAAGAAATCCTTCATTCCAACAAAAGTGGTTTCTGAGAGTTGAGTTTGTTGTTGTTGTTTATGTCAATATTCGGATTACTTTGGTAAATTATGACTGCAAACTGAAAATGCTTTTTTTTCGTCCTTGTTCTGTCAAAATGCAAAGGACCCATCTTCACAAAGAGAACAGGTGAGAGAAATCTGAGCCTTTTTGGTAGCTTTGGTTTATTCTTGATCACTGCACTGTTATTGTTATTTCACCTTATTTATAGCAGAGGATTGAAATGAAAATGAATTCTGTCAAAATCCATATAATTACAGTACTGTCTCTGCTATAGTGTCGTGTCAGAGGGTGGTAACTCGAACATTTTTTAACGTCCCATGACCCCAGGTAACCCAAGGAGATAAGCTTTCATATTGGTGATGAAGTTTGCTGAAGGGACAAAAAACAAAAAAAAGTTTGAACTGAGTCTAAAAACCCAAACGTGAGACGCGAGTTGCATCCAAAGCAACATGAATCCTCTGCCACGGCCTTGATGTAAACCCAGCTGACTCAGATCAATATGTTTCATCAAACCCCCATCAATCCACCAAAAGATCCAGAAGAATGATGAATACTAAATGAAGAATGGAGGAAAAAAAAACTATGTGAGATATTGCAGGTTTGGGGTCCAGCTCCATCCTAAGCTGTTATTGTTGTTTATTTCAATTTGCAAGTTTTCATCAGACTTTACAGGATTTATTTTGTCCACGTGTCTGTACCGTAAGACTGTAAAACTCCTCGAAATGAACAAAATGTTGCTCACGCAAATACTAGAACCGTTCAGCTTCTAACAAACCTCCAGAAAACTGTAAAACAGCCGAAACATCGAGATCCTTCAAACTGAGTCTAAAAACCCAACCTGCTTAATTGGTTGGATATATGGATTTTGACAGAATTCATTTTCATTTCAATCCTCTGCCATAAATAAGGAGAAATAACAATAACAGTGCAGTGATCAATAATTACTGGAATATCGATAAACATATTTGCTGTATAGGAATGATTTTGATGTTGGCATTTGACAAAATGTTAGGTCTGTTGCTGGTTTCTCGATTGATGACTTTATTACATTTTTTATGACTGTTTTGTGTGTGTGTGCGTGTGTGCGTGTGTGTTTTCATGATGAAAAGCCCTTCGAACTGCCTGAAATGAGCTAAACATAAAAACTTCATTAGCTGTTAAAAATAACGTTGTTTTTTTTTAAAGCTATATTTTCCTAAAAAGGTCACTGTCCTTGGTGCTGATCCGAGGTTGCTTTTCTGTAGGGAAAATCCCCTCCTTTGCGTTTCCGTTTCCGCGCTTTCCTCACTTGCGCGCGACACGGGGCGGCGCGCGCGCACCTCCGCTCGCGCGCACTCATACGTTGCTCTTCTCCGTGTCTGTCTCTGCGTTCACGGCTGCTGCCGTTTAAATATTCATTCGCTGCACCTCAAAGGCCCTTTTCACTTCCCACCCCACCTGTACGCGGCGGCAGACGCACCAGCGCCTCTACGCGGCGGCAGTAAATAGCGGCAAAGCGACAACAGCGGTCGCCTCACACGTCCAACATTTGAGCTCCGCGTGTGTTTTGAGATCTCTCACGTGGACCTTTTGCCAGTAAAACATCCGACAGGAGAGTACAGTGAGTTGGTTCAGACGGGTCTTTCAGCTGGGATGAAATCACCCACGGAGCGCGCGCCTGCTTTGTACTGCGCACTCTTTAACGATTGCCGGTGCGCTTTGAAACGTGCGCTGGGATCCCACAATGAATGAATAAATAAATAAACAAATATATAATAATGGTCGCAACAGGCGGGTGAGGTAGCTAGCAAACAGCTGCGTTCTGCACTGGGTTTAAATGGAAATGTAGTTCCCTTCTCTCTCTCTGTTTTTTTTAAATTATTATTATTTTATTGTTATTTTTGGCGTGTCTGCTGAGGAATCCCCCAACTTTGCAGAGGCGAGTCCCGCAGAGATGCACGTTCACAACCAAGTGACGGGCGAGAAAGCTGCGTTCCGCTCGCGTCGCGGAGCACGAGGAGCGTTTGGATTGAAGTTGGTGACGGAGCGAACGCCAAGAGGCACGCGACGAGGAACCTTTTTCTGACATTTTGATTTTTTTTTTTGTTATTTCCTTCTTAATTTATTGTATTTTTTTGCAGCGGCGCCGATCTGCCACCCCGAGACGCGTGTTTGAGCTCCCCTATCTCTGGGGGCGCAGCGCGTCAGCCTGCACTGGCTGATGGAGCCGCCTCTGACCAACTTGGACGCACTTCTCTCCTTCGGTCTCGTCACTTAAGTTTGGTGGCGATTGCGTGAACTGAAAGCGGATGGAGAAGGGAAGGAGGAAACGCGGTAACCAATGTTCACGGCTTCAAGGCGCGTCGGGGTCCGATTATTTACCCTTCCTTCTTTCGCGGTTATGCAACAAATTCCGCCACCCAATGACTTAAAACGATAAGGAAAATCAATCTGCGGGACTTTTTCATCCCTGAGGACGACTTCGGTTGTGATTGCGTGTTTTTTTTTATTATTATTATTATTTCATTTTATTTATTTTTTTGGTTTTGAGAGCAAAGCGGTTGGAATATCGAGCCTGTTCCTGGGGGAGACGCAGCGTTCGGGCTCTGGAGTTACAGTGAAGAATTTGGAAAGTGGCGCTCACGGTTGAGGATTACCAGGCGTTTTTTTTTTTTTTTTTTTCTTAAAACTATTTTTCTTCTCCTGCACAACACAGACGTCCAGTTTGATGTCTGAAAAGGTAAGAGAAACCAACGCCTGTCGTTTCCTGTTGCTTGTATTCGGATTGCAACGGAACAAGAGTTTAGCTTTTAAATCAAATCCCGTCGATAATAATAATAATAATAATAATAATAATAATAATAATAATAATAATAATAATTAATAATAATACACTTCCAATTCATATGAGTCTGTTGCCTGTACCTCAGAGGCCTTGTAAATTTTGGGGACATTACATCACTTTTTAACAACAGCGTGACATTTATTTATTTATTTATTTTATTATTTATTTATCTATAATTTTGGCTGAGTGAACTGCTTCATGACAGATATTGAATTTGAGTTTGGACATTAAAACTCAAATCAAATCATAATAATAATAATAACAAACAATGTATCTAATTAACAGACCCGTGTTGCTCCCTTTTTCTTTGAGTGTAAAGTACATGCAGTACGTGGCGGAGATCAAACAAAATGGCAAATTATGTCACTACTTCAGCCTCGATTTTAAAATATACCGAAGTCTCGTTCAACAAGCGCAATTTGTGCTGTTTTTGCGGTCGCCGATGTTCCGGTTCAGACGGTTCGATGTCTGAATTGTCTGAGCAACGAGCATCATTTAACTACGTGTACGAACATATTCAATTGGTTTATTCTTCCTATGTGATGCAAAGCTGTTGTCAACTAGTTGTGCAGAAGGAAAATACCTGTTAGGGGGGGATCTCTGTCTGGGTGAACTTATGGCAAAAAAAAGAAAAAAAAAAGTTTCGCATCCGGACAAAAGGGGGCGCTGTTTCGGCTGATATTATGTGTTCTGTTATCCAGAAAAAAATCTATAAAAAATCTCAGGTTTATGAAAGGTTAGAAATAACATCCCTTAGCTACAAGGCATTTCTATATCAGGATATAAATAAGTATTTTAGGTTCAATATGCATTGAATATATTAGTCAATGTTCCATTTATTGTGGTTCAAAATGCATTTCTAAACAGGTGGGGGTTTTAGCCTTGATTTAAAGGAACTCAGTGTTTCAGCTGTCCTGCAGTTTTCTGGGTGTTTTTATTTTTTTTCCAGATTTGCGGCGTGTAGAAGCTAGATGCTGCTTCTAAATGTTTGGTTCTGGTTCTGGGGATGAAAGACATCTTTTCTGCCTTTCACTTCTCAGGCACTTTTAGAGGCTGTTCAGGATGGGAGGAACTGCCATCTTTTCTTTGTGATAAGTGATGTCATATTCAAGTCACCTCTGAGGGCGTTCAACCTCTGTTTGCAAGACAGAAGGTGTATCAAGCACCTGACAATATGTAAAATTGACTTTTCTGAGCTTTACATCATGATCTTAGTCTCTCATCAAAAACATATCTGGACTATTGCTTTAATTCTTTCACGCATGTTGGAGAAATCCTTTTGATCTCCCGTGGCAATTCAGTTGCGTTTTGCACAACTGAATCGTATTCAGTTGTGAATACGATTCACAACTCAGAAACTGAGGCAGTTTCTGAGCTTCTGCCTCACAGAGCAGCGCTCCTCTACAATTCCCCACTCGGCTCCTTCAGACTAGCCAGCAGCAATTTGCAAACACCTGGTGGAACGGAACATCTGAGCTCACTATACGAGCTGCTTCTCAGTGTAACGCTGGTAAAAACATTAAGGATTAATCGAGGAGCAATGCGGCAATGACTTCCTGAACTTGGACCTCTGTCTCTTTAAGACAGAGGTCCAAGTTGAAGGTTTTAAATTAAGAACCCGAGTTCCTTTTAAGTCATATTTCATATACACAGCATTTTTATAACATCTTAAGGTAACATACCTACTTTATTCTGCTGTAAAATGGCAACATGTTGCTAGAAAATACACAATACTCCCCCTGTAAAAAATTCTAACAAATTTCCCATCTTATTTCAGCATGTATTTTATTTGCATTTTAGTTACAGTTTAGACAAAGCTTAACAGTTATTTGCTGGAAAGCCAGATGATTTCGTCATAGTTCATTTTTCCTAAAATTGTTCAACATATGCTCTCTCTGCGTTGGGCCAATTTCATTTTTCTGGAGAACAGCAGGTAAAATCTTTTTCTGCTTCATAAAACTAAACTAATATTTGGACAGAGAGGCTAAGTCAGCTCCCAGTTGGTTGCAGTTTTTTTTCCTCCATTTTTCTTTGCTGTGTCTACCTTCTGCAGTGAAGGAAAGGCTAGTTGTAAAACAGTATTTTGTGATTACTCACGGAGCTTGCATGATACAGAGCATCACTTGTCCAGTAGCTGAAATCCCCGGCATCCGGTTTTGCCCAATGTGTCCAAATCTTGACATCAACATGAATGCTGCCGCAGTTAACGGGATGAATCTCTGAGGCGATTGAGAATACCACGGAGCAAAACCAGTGTGCAAAAACCAGGCAGTTTTTTTTTTTTCGAGTTTATGTCTGGGATCATTTCAGACCAGCTCGCACCTCACTGGATGAGATTACTCTGATTGTGCTTTTGCTGAAAGCCCTTCTCTGGGTGTCGAGTTAATTACCACAATCACCCAGACTTTCGTTGTACGGGAAATCAGCAGCGTCTTGACTGATGAGGCGAGCGGTTCAGTCCGTCAATGTATAGCAACACAAAATCGAAACAGCTATAATTGTATTTAGCTCTCGTGGGGATTATTTTGGTATTGGGAGATTGTAATTCTGGCTGTAGATTTGTTTTTATCTGGATGCTCTATGAGATACAGATTCTGAGGGAGACGCAGGAAAACATCCCTTCCTCTTTCCTGACTCCAAGAATGCACGATATATTAGCATATCGGTATCGGCCGATGTTGGTAATTTAACATATCGGTATTCGTTCGATAAGTAAAACTGCGCTGATGTTAACAATAGATGTTTATTTTGCTGCTTGTATTTCAGGAGGTGAGCGGTAGGGGGTCGGCCATGTGGAATTTGTTCAATCATGTGATGACATGACTGAACAAGTGGTGTAGCAGAGGATTATCAGCGTGTTTAACTAAAGCAGAAAAGCAATGTAGCAGTGTGGTCGCTGTTACACGGTGTTGAAAGTGTAGGGAAGTATTGGTAAATATTGGTTATCAAATATGATAGCAGTATTAATATCAGATATCAATGTCGGCCCAAATTTTCACATTGATCCACTCCAACTTAAAACAAGTTACGGAACTACTGGCTAATGTTACCAAACTCGTGACACTACTAAACCAGAATGGCTATTGCTTTCCAATGCAATTCCAGTCGATTCTCATCTCCCTTCAGTTCTCCATCTGGGATTTCTCCCATTGAGCTTGATTTCTCAGGAGGAACTTTTTTTCTTGGCCAATCAGCGAACAATGATGTTGATGTTGATGTTCTGCTCTGTTTTAAAATTGCTGTTGAACTTTGGTTGTAGTTTAGCAACAACAGTGGAGGAAGTTAACAAAGACATTCAGTCCATCTTAGCCACGCCTCCAAACATTGAGCAAAGTCGGAGCAAGAGAAACGTGCAAGTCATTGTACTGCTGATTAACATTTTGTTTTTATCTGGATGCTCTATGAGATACAGATTCTGAGGGAATCTGTATGTCATTCTGAGGGAGACTACAGTATGGGATGATTGTTTACAGTGCATGCAATTTTCTGTAAGTTAATTAGGATAGCTTCCTACAAAGGAAGCTATGCTTATTTCCAGACCACCTGTACAAAGAGAAACGTGGAACAAGGGGCTGCTTTTTACCAGGCTACTGTTAAACCTGATGGATGAAAATGTGGCCAAGAAATGTCTTAGCACGCTTTTACAGTTGAACTCTGTATGGCTTTGGTTAATATCTGTTCAAGTGTTTTGCTGTTGCCCATCTACAGATTTAGATGAGGAAAATATGGATTAACATGTGGTTCAAGTGCAGCTCTCACAGCAGCTAAACAGTGATTACAGCATTTATCATTCCAGAGAGGATAAAACTAAACATGATAAAAACTCTTGTGATAAATCAAAAGTACTTAGCACTCTTACTTCTTCACATGCTTACTTTGACACCATCCTGCAGCAGGAACAACAAAGTCTCAAAAAAACGCTGCGAATGGAGGAGCGCAGTCCACACACACAGATGATAATAGGCTACGATATCGCTTTGCTGAAGGAGAAGTAGCATTTGGGAAAGCAATAGAGAAACTGTGAGAATAGGAACAAACAATTTTTCAAGGTCAGGTTTCCTCACACACCAACACACACCCACACACACGCACACACACACACGCATTCTGGTGGAGAAGAATCCAATTCTCAGCAGAATGAACTTTGCCAAGGTGGTCTCCAGAGGATGGTGGGGGTCTCAAACCTCTGGCCATGAGATAATCGCATTCAGAGAGCGACCTCTGGTGTCCATCTCAGCCATTTCTTGAAGGAAGTCAATCTTCCAGGCTTCGTTTCCAGTTTCTTTCTTTCAGATTTAATGATAATAATAATAATAAAGTGACGCATGTGGCCTTGATAGCTGTTAATATTCTGTATCGATTTAGATGAGTTGCCCTGCAGCATGACGGTCCTGGATTCCGACTCCTGCTGCATGGCGTTTGCATATTCTTCTTTTGAATGCATGGATTCCTTCCAGCTACTGCAGCTTCGCCCCAATAGTCCAAAAATGTAGATTTAATTGGCTCCTGTAAACCAACCCAGAGGAATGCATTGTTGTTTGTCCCTGTGGGTCTCTGGGTTGTAATAAACTGGCAGATATTGTCTAGAGTCATTACATGCTAAAAATGTAGCATAAGTGTTTATGTCTGTAAGTTTTGATGATTGTGGCTTCGATGTAATAAAAATCCAACGTTCGGTTTCTGAGAAAATATTGCTTAAAGGTACTTGCAGTTTTATGCAAAACTGACTTTTTATAGGTTGTGATCATTTTATTCCTTCATCAAAACCACACCTGGAGTGTTGTTGCAAAACGCCTGGGTGAACTTAGCTCTGTCTTTGAGGCGCCTCTCCTCCTCTCGAAGCTTCCAAGCTTTTGAATTACAGAGCAGCCATCCCCAGCGACTTCCTCACTCGGCTCCTTCAGACTAGCCAGCAGCAACTAACAAACACCTGATGGAACTACACATGTACCCAGGTCATTGTAGGAGCTACTTTTCAGTTTAACGCTGGTAAAAATGTTGTTAAAAGGTTAATAGAGGAGCCATGTTGTGAAGGCGGAGTGTCAGAGAAAGTAAGAGCGTCTTAAAATTAACAGTGGCCAAACTTCAAGGTATTAAGATCGCAGTCAAATTTCTACTAAATAATATTAGATATTTAAAGCATTTTTTTTTAACAACTGAAGGTAACATAGTTACTTGATTGTGCTATAAAATGGCACTTTGTGCTTGGGAAAATACACAATGCTGCTCCTTTAAAACCAAGTAAAACAAAAACAAAACTATAATTTGTTTTTATGCAGGAATGTTTTCCTAATTAAAATTATGCCCATGTACTGTACAGTATACAAGCTCAATGCTTGTTCGGTGATCCTTTGGTCTGAATTACTGCATCACTGTGAACAGCCTGAAACAGTGCTGGGGTGCTGACGGACCCCATGTTGCTTTAGAAGGAACCTTCAGGTTGTCTGCACTGTCGAATCTGGTGTTTTTCATATTCCTCTTTATCACCCCCCATAGGTTTTCTATGGTGGTTAGGTGAGTGTAGTTTATTGGCCAATCAAAAACAGTGATACTGGGTCATTACATCAGCTGTTGGTGTTTTTGGGAATGTGGGCAGGTGCTAGGATTGTCCCGATCCAATGTTGATATCGGAAATCAGTCCGATGTCACCCAAAAAATATCGGATTATATCAACCTGCATCTAAAATGTCCAATGATAGAATTCTGATAGAAGCAGTCCGCTCCGTCAATTACTCCGCCCCAGCATTTCTATCCAGCAGCACTTGTATCCCATTGGTTAATAATAGATGGGTCAGCTATTCTCACACCAATTGTTGTTGACTGCTGTTTTCTTTTTGAGCAATTCCTCTTGATCAAGCATTTTCTGACATTCCGCTCTACAAAATAAGTAATAAAATTATGTCTGATTTGCGCTGATATAGTCTTGGGTCAACAGATGTTTACCCAATAAGATAATATTAAACTAATACCCAAAGCTGCAATATCGGGAGAGAATAAGTTGCATTGGGACACTATTGTAGATGTAAAGTCTAACATGACTTTGCACCTGAAGCTCGGACTTTCAGCCCGGACTTTGGACATGAGAAGAAAATAATTTTCCTACATTAGTTGATCATATGACTTCCTAAGTCATCCCTGATTATGGAAACAAACATCTTACTGAAATTAACTTGGATATAGTCTAAAAAGAGAACTTTGGGTCACACTCGTTTCCCTTGTCAGCCCAGGACAAGGAAAAGGAGTGTGACTCTTCTGAAGTTGCTTAAAGTTCAGTAGTGTCTCAACATAAGCAGCCCATCTTAAACCATGGACTCCAGCTGTCTGTGACGACATTTGGTGGTACTGTTGTGATAACGATAAAAGTGACAGTAAGAACTGCATATTGCTTGACTGACTGCATCGCACAGCAATCGTGGCCCCACAAACCCAGATAACTCTCTTGAAAAACATAAACATTTTAAATATGCTTCTTTAGGACACTAATCGTATAACGAAGTGTGATTTCTATCACTGAACTGCACGTAAGAGCTGCAGTTTAACTATATTTTCAAACTCATTGATGCAAGTAGCGGAGAAAATTGTAAAAATAGCCATTTTAATAATCTGGAGAGTTTTGGGGTTGGGTTTAAACATTAATAGCAATTTACTACAACAACGATAAATCAGAATTATTGTCATGATAAATGATAAACGATACACCCCTACCTGTAGTAACACTTCCACGTTTCCTCTAAACTCTGTAAAGGGTTTTGCTTCACAATCCTTTCGATTCTTCTTTGCCGAACCTTTTCCTAAGCTCAGTTAAAGTCAGGTTGCTTCTCTTAAGTTGTTTCCACACAAACAAAGAAATACTGGAATAAAAATAAAGTGAAAGGACATGCATTTGAATTCACAAGCAGATGTTTATTGTAAATTACACCAATAAGTTATCATTCTAGGACTCTGCACAGATTTACTCTACCTTGCTGTAGGTGTACATTAAATATTCTCTCAAGTGGCCGCTGTCCGGCCCTTTTGTTATGGAGGCCGTTCATGCTCTTGCTGTAGTTTGTCAGAACATATTTGATCTCTGTCCATATTAACGCCTGGAGCTCTGTGAGGTATTGCGGGAGATGGAAATGTGCTTCGAGTCTCTGGGCCACCGACACGCACATAAAGATTTTATGATGTTTAGATTTGGCGAGGTCAAGCTTGGCGTTTAACCCCATCATGGCGGTCATGAAACAACAGCATTTCTTTTAGAGCGTGCGCTCTGGGCAATAAGCCACAAAGTGGGATCAGGGAGCCGTGTTAACCTCCCGCGTCTTAAATTATATACAATGCGACCTTGCCACATTTTTCCGGCCTGGCAACTGGAGAGAGCTCGGTGGCAGTGACAGTTCACTGTGAGTTGAAGAAACCCTCTGGCTGTTTCTAAAAGTAAATTTGGGGAGATCTGGGTGTAAAGATAAAAGAGAATCACATTACTTTTTTTATAGCGAAGGGCGGTGTGTCATTTTGCCTCTGATTGAGGGTCCTGCGATGAACATGCTCTTTGGGAGAACCTTGGCAGATTTGTCATAGAGTCTGTCACCGAAGTGATGATTTACTTCATTAGTTCCCTTTTTGAGCCAGTGAGTTATACTTTGTGTCTTCCTGTGTGCGTGTGTGTGTGTGGGTGTGTGTGTGTGTGTGAGAAGCCTCCATCTGTTCCCGTCAGTGTCTTTTGACAAGCAGCTCCGTTTTTCTCTCCGTAAAAGGGCCGCTTTGTTAAATAAATTAGTAGTTTCTGTGACAGATGCACCTTCAGTTTGAGTGCCAGCTACTTTTTTTATTTCATAGAATTTTTTATTTTTTGGCCTTTCTCCCCTGGAGGTATTTGTAAACGCTTGAGAATTTATGAGGAATATTTGTCAGGCCTAATTCATTACATAGATTTAAATGCGTTAAAAATTTTAATTGTATTTATTTTACATGCAAAGGAACCTTTGTATTAGCACGTTTCTGGTACGCACCTAAATCTGATGCACATGCAACAACAAACAATTGCATTTTACACCAATCTGATGGTTTAATTATCTAAATGAAAGACAAAAAAATATAGATAATTAAGCAGCATAAAGAGTTTTTGGATCAAAAGTGTTGCTTTTTTTTATTACGTAGCTTTTGATTAAAGCTAACTATAAATTAACTATAAACCCTGCCACTAACTTGATTAAGATGTTTTAATCCAGTCCCACCACTAAGACAGGGCTGCAGGTTACAGTTGCCGTAGTTACGGTCAGTGTTCACGATTCAGAAGCGAGTTCTAAAGTGAAAACCACAGCAGGAAAAAAGATTTTAAAAAGTCTCACAATTGACAAAATGTTCAAAAAACTTTCTTCCAAAATTATTGTGAAACGATGAGATAAAAGTGGATTGTGTTTTTTTGGAATACATGTGATCGGTTATGTCTGGCATAAAACTAACACGGCGTACATAAAGAATAACCACACCCAAAGTCATTCATTTTAAAATATTTTTTGTATCTAGTCAGGTTATCTTTGACCAATTTTTCTCCCACGATTCAAAGCTTTTAAGTGTGACAGAGTAACAAAAATAATCTTAATGTGTATATTTTTGCCTTTTTTTTTCTCATGACCTTTCAAATGCAAACAAGCTCCCAAGTGTCATAAGTACTGCGAAAAAGGCCATGAAAAATAACATTTTGCTTTTAGTTATTTACTGATTGGTGCAAAAAATAATAAAAAAAAGTCCCTTGAAGAAATCCAGAAATATCTGGATAGGACAATTGTCCTATTACATAGCAATCGGAAATAAAAACTCCTTGAGAGTTTCTGGTTGTGATTATCTAAACCAGTGGTTCCCAAACTTTTTTCCCTAGCCCCCCCCAGTTGGTTTCCAAACATTTTCTGGCCCCCCATGTGGATTACAGAGAGTTAGACTCCCTGTTATGTGTAGGGTTTAGAGCAGACCTGTTATACTCTTCCATCCACCCCCCCAACCTCCCGGGTACAGAAATCATTCATCATTGTTTTTTTTGTTGTTTTTTTTTATTTATCCATACTGCTTCCCGCGCCCCCTCAGCAATGGCGGGGCGCTCCCCACAGTTTGGGAACCTCTGATCTATAGCGACACAATTATTTCCGTAGCAACAATAGAGTCCAACGAAAGAAAAGAGAATATCTTCTTGCCTATAGGTCGACTGGAATCGCCTCAAAATGACAGTCATCATGCCACAGCTGAGTCAAAACACTGTTCATGCAACTGCTTCAGCGGTGAATCAGCCATTTGGGTAGCCTCGTCCAAACAGCTTGTCATTTACTCCCACTACTCGTCAGACATGCCAGTCACGCCAGTAACACCCACAGACATACCTCCGTTTTATGGTTAATAGCAACTTGTTCAGCAGAGTCTTTCAAAGCAACCGTCAAAGTAGCTCATAAAACGAAAAATCTACATTGTTACAGATTTGATGAGAAATATTGACACTGTTTGAAGGGGAGTGTCTCAGAAACGGAAAAGTGTGGTACAGTTGAAAGGTCGAAGGTAAAATTATATCGCATTTTGCTGAAGCGTTCTGCAGCCTAAGGGGTAAATCTACAATAAAGATATCAAACAAGCTGAGAAGCGTTGGCAAATGAGGAGGTGCCTGCTGAACTTTAGATTTTTTTTCTAATTTATTTTTCTGACTTTATTGGATCACTAGACTAACACCTAGCATGTAAGAATACCAAAATTGACGCTTTCTTGTTGAATTTGAAATTTCTGTAATCACATTAAATGCAGAGGGTAACAATTCTGTCTGAACGGCTGCATTTTCCAAGCTTCAGAGCTTCTGCCTCACAGAGCAGCTGTGAGTCCCCCACTCAGCTCCTTCAGACTAGCCAGCAGGAATTAGCAAACACCTGGTGGAACTGAGTATAGACGACGATTTCCTGAAGGCAGCGTTTCAGAGGGAGCAGAAGTTTCTTAAAGATACAGAAGCCCAATTTCATGGGGTTAAATCAGGAAGTAAGATTTCTTTCAAGTCATATTTGATATATGTAGCATTTTTTTTTAGAACAACTGAAATTGACTCAGTTACTTGATTAAATGCCACTTTGTGCCTGGAAAACAAAAAATACTGCCGCTTTAAAGATTTGGTGCTAGATGAAAGGAGCATTTTTTTGTGGTCTAAGAGGTTTGGACTGCATTTCACCATTTCTGATTCACAATCGTTCATATTTAGTTGGACTTTGTTGGGGGTGTGGACTTGTGTTTGTTATGATGGGGCAACAGTAGAGGGGGTTTGCCTTCCAGTGAACTAATTACCTTAGACCACACTTTGACAACATCACCAGGACCTGAGATAGAAAAAAAACCCTGAAATAGTTACAATTCCTCTCTATTCTGGTTGATAGGCTCTAGTTGTCAGTTGTTTACAGTTTTGGGAAGAAAATGCTGCGGGTATTGCTTCTTGAAGTGAAATATAGAAGCAAAAACACACAGTGAATACAGCTTCTCGGGTTTAGTATTTTTAAGTACATAATGTATATTTACTCAATTTTTCAGTAAAACGACAAATAAAAGTGCACTGGGATCGTATTTGGACACGGGGCTGAGGAGGAGGAGGCTGTTTTCTTTTTTTCTTCATAGAAAAAAAGAAAACAGCTCCAGGCTATTTTCACTGATATTGCGCTTAAGCGACTTCCACATCGGCTTCAGTCTCAGTTTAGTTGTTGCTTTTTAGATCAAGCAGAATGGGTGATTCATGAGTCAATCGCTTCATCTGATGGCTTGGAAGCAATAAATTGAAGGAACTTATAACTCACCACAAGCGTGATAACCAATTTTTAGAGACCTTGATGACACACACGCACACACACGCACGCACACACACGCAGTCCACTCATGAGGTGAGGCCATGATGCTGGTTTTATGGGTCAGCTTGGTGGCCCAGTAAAATCCTGCGCTGCTGCAGTCAACAAACCTAAGGGAAGAATATGTTCAGCATCAATTTTGGATGACAAATTGTCGGGGCTTTCTGGTGCACAATGGAGAACTCCGAGCACAACGACGAAGAGCGACTCTGGTCACAAGCAGCCCTCAATCATTGCCAGACTCACTGGAATCAATATGTTCTCATAACTCAGGGCCCCTGACCCTGACCACAGATTATTATTGGCCTCTGGAGACGTGGTACACACACACACACACACCCACATATATATATATATATATATATATATATATATATATATATATA
>CAEGAE010068020.1:0-14729 GCA_903067095.1 Girardinus metallicus | reverse complement strand
ATCTAGATATATATTATATATATACATAAATTGAAATTGAAGTGCAGATTTGATTAGTTTTACAGCCCTACTGTTGGTGGTAAGGAGGAAGTAACCTAGACGTTGAATAATAGTCTGTAGACAAAAACACAGTCAAGTTTGTCTTCGAAACCAAGACAGTGAGAAGAAGCAGACTCTAAAACTGTGCCCACTAAATAAATGCTTTTGAATGCTTGCAAATTGTTCTTGCATTAGAGTAATTTGTTGTAAATGAAAAATAAGCAACGAAATACTTCTCATAGTAACTATGCACAACTTGGATAGACTCAAAAGAGAAAATCTCTCAAGCAGTCGTGAGACTGCACAGGCAGAGGGTGCTGGAGAGAAAACATTACCTTGTGAAGGCAGCAATGGAAGAATAGGTTAGATCAGAACAGGATACAGGAGAGAGGTTGTCTCCTCTTTGTCTCCTCTTCGGTCACGGAAAGCAGGATTAATAGTTTGTGTTTGAGGGGAAGTTATGTTCTCGGCGCATGCATATAAATCAGAAGCGGTGATTGCAAAACACTGAAGCACATCCAAAGCACCCAGACCCAGTTTAACCCAAGTGAGGATGTCTGCTTGGCATGTTTGGGTGTGCTTGTCTTGTCTTTTGATTTGGTTGATTCTCTTTAGTATGGGTTTGGTTACAGTGTTAGGTTGCTTGGATACGAGAGCTGCCGAACATACCTGGCTCCGGCACCAGGTCCAGCTGTTTTAAACATCCCTGTCCCCTTGGGCTGGCAGATTACATATTTTCTTTATTCTATGAGACAGATTTTTGTGCTCCTCTTGCACTTCACTGAAGAGAAATACAGCACATGGAGCTAAGGTTTGAAGGTTTTGGAATAAGGTCTGCCTCAGACCTTAATCTTACAGTGATTTAGAGGTTTTTTTTCCTGGAAAAAGGAGCTGAACCTCATAATTAGTTCAAAATGTTTTAGCTTTAGGAGCTAAGCAGAAACACTAAAAAGCTGTGAAGCCCTGAAGGAGCATGACATTTAAAAAAAATTCAGTTTTGTCCTAAGGACTATCTAGTATAACTGACATGGACCAGGGGCGTCATTGTCTTGACTCTTGAGGTTGAACTCAGATCTTTTCAAAAGGTTAATTAATTAAAAAGTGCTCTTTTTTTCCACTATGCCTGTTAGTAAGTCTATAGTAAAAACAGCCATATTTTAATAATTACTTATTAAATGCACTGATCAAAATTTGGCCTTCAATACCATTTTCAATATTTATATTTCCTTTCAAGAGATATTGTTGAACTCATTTAGGCATTTTCTGGTTAAATTGAAAGTAGAACTGTCTGAGGAATAACAACAAGATATTATTTTCTCCATAAAAGCCAAAGGAGTGGTTTTGCTATGAATTACTACAGTAAAATTTTCCAGGTAATGAGTTAGAGATAGCTGAACAAATTAATAAGAGTTACAAAAATATTTCTTTAAAGGACCGATTGTAACGCTGTAACATTTTTATATATATAAAACAAAAAATGTGACATTCTATATAGACATGTATTTTTTTCCAAGATCATACAAAAGGATAAACTTCAAATTTTAATTTAATGTTTGCAAAAGAAACAGTATGATTGTGTTTGATCAAATTGTTAATTTATTGTAACTACAGAGAATCATTACTGCAGTCCACAGTCACTGCTGTCACTTATATAAATTAGGTGTAGAGACAAACTTACTCTGTCAGTGCGAGAGAGCAGTCATGGTTACACAGCTCTGCAGCTAAACAATGCATTACTAATACAAGTCATGAAGGACATGATTTAATAGGTAACATTTAAAATTAAGTTTTGCAGTTAGCATTTAGAACTATTGGCATTATTAGCGTTGCTAACTCTAAACATCCGTCTTCCCAAGAAAACAGAAACCTTTAGCAAAAGTCAAAAGCTTCAAAAGACAAATCTAAGGAACTTTTCTTTACTGTATTTAGACTTCCTGCTTTCCCAGTTTCTGCGGAGGAACAACTATCTCTGGTAAACTTTATTTTTTTTATATATATATATAGTTTTCAAAGTGTTTTGAATTCCATGATCTGGCCACTCATCTATCTGTGTTCACAGACCAGACAAAAATAAAAGTGTTTCTGTTTTCACTTTCCACCGTTCAAGTTGATTCTGGTCGACTCTGGTCACCAGATGATTTCTGGGTGCATCCCTGCAAGCTTTATTATCAAACCAAAAGCCTTCTGCTACTTTGCCAAAGCCCAACTCAAAGCAAGCAGCTTGAGCCAACCTCTGCTCTGTAGGGCACTTCTAAAAGCGGTTTTCTAACTAAACACTTTATTTCTATCCTTTGAGTATTAGCCCTGTGGGAGAGAGTGTCTGAGGGCAGATTTGTGCTAATGTGATTTGTTTAATCCCATGTAAGCACTTGTGTTTAATTTAATGATATAATTACCAGATAAAATGTTGTGGCTTTCCGCAACTTCTCTCATGTACAGTTAAAAAAAGAAATGGAAGGAAAGCTTCACTGTTGTAGCTTAGGTGTATTGTATTATAGCTTCTATACCAATAGATAACTATTAAATAATAAAGACTAGAAGACTGTTAAATGATTTGAGTTTGATCAAAAGAAACAGCTTTGACACAGAGAGGGTTGGGAAGTGAATTTCTCTACAACTATTTACAGAAACTAAAGACATTTAAGATGTGAGTGATTGGATTTCAGATGGATGGCTTCAGCTTCTCATGTGTCCTGTGTGCTCATACATGCTGAACACATCTGCTATGATATGCACAACGGCATAAGTCACAAAGTGTTTGCATATCTGCTTTCTAGCATGTGCATAGATCTATGAGTGTGTATTTGTGCATGTGCTTTCCAGCTCAAAGTTCAGAAGTCTGTCAGGGCTCTCGGTCTCCCCATGCTAATCCTCTCTGAGAACGGCTGTTGCCAGGCAGAGAAATTGCCTAATGGGACTCAGTGGTGACTGTGGAGTGAGTGACAGTTTTCTCCCAGTATTCAAACTATTCCAAAGAAAAGGAAAGAAACTGAAATTTTGCTACTGTCGCATGCACCAGTTGCTATTATATATATACATTGTTGGGTGTTCAATTTAGTTTCAACACAAGAAGATGATTGAACTAAATTTGTGCAGCTGCCCCCCCAGTTTTAATGTTCCTATACAGAGCTTAAGCCATTAGTGTTTTCTGAACACACACTGCAATATGAGCTACAATCCTCTATTGGCAGCATCTGTCTTAATGCAGCTTGAGTTCTACTAACTAGCTGAAATGCAAGATCACTGGTAATGTAATCTAAGATGAGAAAGGACATGTCGGATGTATTGATGTTGGATGACCTGCACACCACTTATGTAATAGAGCTTAAACACAATTATTGCCCTAGTGTCTCTTGTGACTGTGGCTACATAGAAAATCAGGGTGCTTCCTGGTTGCTTAGGCAAAGTCAGAAGAAGAAGAAAACATTCCTTCTATTAATTCTAGGCTTTTATGCTTCATGATGGTCTAAGCTTTAATAGGTTATGAAATTAAATAATAATCTGCATTTGATTACCTGACCATAATTGAGCTTTGTAAGAGCAGATATCTGGGAAGGACAAGTATATTAGACCAATGGCAAGCAGGAAAGACATTAGCAATGACCAGAGAGAAGCAATTGTTGCTGATCATGACTGCTTTACGTTAATTTCCAAACAATTTGAACTCTGTCATTCTACAGAACAATTATCCCAAAAAGGAAAACAGTTAGCGCAGTAGCCAATCATCCCACATTTGTGGTAAGAGAAACTCATAGAAAAACCCAAAAGTTAAATCCGAGGATTTATGGGGTTCATCAAAAATGTCAAAGTTCATGACGGACAATTAGTTTGTTTAGCGTTGTTCTAGTTGTGCAGTCATGAACATCGCCATTTACCATGCTAACTGAAGCCTGTAGAGCTGATATTGAGCTCATTTGTTTAAATTATATTTTATTTTGCAGTTTCTCCAAGCACTTTTCAGACTCCTGTTGGGGTGAACTGGCAAAGACATCCACTCCTGGGAAGGTTAGTGTGGTTTGTTTGGAAAGGGTGCCAGAAGAAAACATTTTCTCTTTTAAAAGACCATAACAGGATCTGGATAAACCACAAGTCCTCCAACCGCAGCAAATCAGAACAAAGATCTCATAGCAACTATTTTGCACCGCTGGTTGGATCTAAATAATCTTAGAACTTGTTAAAAAAAGTGACTTCTATTATGACCTCATAGCTAAAAACCCATTTGAGGATGGGTGCATTTTATTTTTCATTTACTTTTATATTTACTGAACTAAAAATAAACACATTAAATTTTTTTTAATTTATTGCTGCATTATCACAAATATGTCCACAAAAAGTCAAAAGCAATTACAAAAAAATCATACGACTACAAAACTAGTGGATTTACATTTTTAATCTGTGATCTTTGCTGAAAGCCTGACTTTACTTGTAAGTCTGTGTGTTTCGTTTGTTTGTGTGTGAAGCCAGCTGCTCTGTGTCGATCAAAAGTTGCACCGCATTCCTATCCATGTCCTTTGGAGTCAGGCTCATTTTTACATAAACACTTTGACCTGCAGTTTTTCTTGGTTTATTACTCATCTCAGTCAAACTGGAGGCTTCTGTGTTACTGCTTATTTTGGTTGAGAGAGAGAAATGATAATAGGAGGAAAAACATTAAGTGGATTGAAGTGAAAAAAATTAAATAAAGTAAATAATCCCCATATAGTTTTAGCCAATTTTCACTGTGCAGTTAACTAACATTCCTCGATACCAAAACAAAATCTGTATTTCTTCCTGTTTGTGGTTTCAAGCTATAGCAGTTGCTCCTCTGTTGTTCGTCACTTTAATATTAACTTGTTAAGGCTTTAATTTATTAGATTAAAAAATGGTTTTGCTAGAGATATGAACTAAACAATGCTGAATATGGGAAAAATAGCCATACATGTTACCCAAAATATATTTGAAGCAAAACATTTTGTAGTAGTGATTCATGTATGTAGGCGTTTATTTCTCATATTCAACCCCTCCTTCTTCCTCCCTTCATAAACGTGCTGGAAGGCTGGTATGTCTCTCTTCCCCAGGGATGGCTCAGATCTGACAACAGCTAGGCCTACACCCATGCAGGAAACCCATCCCGCCTGGACAGCGAGTTAGCCAAAAACTTCAGTGGCTTGGAAAAGTATTCATACCTATTGAACCTTTTCACATTTTTTCACCTTTCAATCAGAAACTTATATGTGGTTTATAGTGATTTTTATGCTATAGAACAAGAATGATAATGGTGATAATAATATCAGTAATTTTCTAATGCACTGAATGGGTCTGTATTTCCGTAACATCCACTCTGGCCCCAAGTCATTTGAAGCCTTTAACAGCTTTTCTTCCAGAATCGCCCTCTGTTTAGCTCCATCTTCCCTTCGCTTAGACCAGCATCCCTGTTCTTGAAGAAGAGCCTTCTCACATCGTTATGCCGCCACTATGCTTCACGGTAGAATTGGTGTTTTCAGAGTTATATGCAGTATTAGTTTTAAGCCACACATAACATTTTGCTTGCAGGCTAAAATGTTTGATTTTGGTCTTATTAATCTGGTGAGCTGTAAAAAAAAAAAATAAGTTCAATAAGTTTGAATATTATGCAAGGTCCCACATCTGCACAATGTGTGCTGATGTCTAGCTGACATTTCTTCCTTCCGAGTCAGTGATTGTATTGAGGATAAAATGTGAAGTTAAATTTATTAACCTCTCACCCCTTTTTTTTGTCAGCACTAATATGAAAAGCAGCACAGAGGCACACCTTCCCTGGTAATAACATTGAAACTGTATTTTCTCATTAAACTTTTATTGCACTCATCTCCCTTTTGCTCACCAACATTGATTTGGTCCAATTTTTGAAATATCAGTCCCCACCGGAGGCATAAATGCCCATTTAGCGTGCCACAAAGTGTTGTCTTAATGGCTTTTCTCTGAAATTTGTACCAGGAGAGACCGTCTGCAGCTTTACTCTAGGACAAAGAACAAGACAATCGTTTTCAATAACTGTTTCCTTTTGTTACATGGATGTTGTTCCAAGAAGTGAATGATCAAAAGGTGAACTGTAGGGGGTGTTATCCTGGAGATCAAAATCTTAATTCTGTCAAAGGTCTATGAGGATTTCTCTTTTATCTCAGGCCTGTTTCAATCTGTTTTCACTGTTTAGCTACATATCTGTCTGCCGCTCTGTGTGGATGCTTTTTACACCCCACCTTCCACCTGTTTTGTGCCACAGTTATGTTTCTCTGTTAATTATTTCTCTTCACACATTGACTTCCGTCTTCCTAACGGAAATTGCTTCTGAGGATTACCACATGAGCCCATATAACAGCGCCTTCTGATTTAAAGGTTTTCCTGTTAGTTGAAAGTTCTGAAAGTGGTAGTGAAAGCACATTAAGTTAAGTGCATAGTCATGTTAAAAAAAAGGAACAATTAACCCATTAATTGTCTGTGTTTTCTTTGTTTTTGACAATAAAAGTCCACCATAATCCTTTAAAAAATCAATTTCATTTCATTCAAAAGTACTTTTTTATTCCATAAGGAAAATTTAGTGTCGTCGTTACTCATACCGTCCAAGTATCTTCAGATAGTCATTGTGGATGGTGATACTGTAGGCAGGAAGGAATCTCCGGTAGCAGCCTGTCTTGCAACTAATCTGAAGAGACCTCTGACAAAAGACTGTTTCTGTAGTACAGTCTCATAACTGTCATTAGATGCTAACAGCTCAATTTCCAGGCATCAAAGATGATATTCCACATTAAATATGTCCTGGACCATATTTTCAGCTATTGGCAGGTACTGCTAATCCACCTCATTTGATTTTGCTGTTCATCTTTAAATATCTATCTGGCCATATGGTTAGGAAGCTTGGCAGAGAGACGTTTGATTGAGGAATATGATTCTTTCCCATTTTGATCGATGGAAGAGATGGTTTGAACTTCTCCCTTCCTTTGATTGTTGTTTGATTCTTGCCATAATCCTGTTTTATTTATAGAAATCTGATGGTGAAAACTATAATTGTGTGCTGCTTTTTGTGTATTGGGTCTTGTTGCAGTTTAGACAAGCAACTTTTACAGCATGGATGGGTAACATTTATCTGAGAGTTACCAGTAAGTGATCTATTTTTCAATTATTTCTTTGACAGGTCACCGGCTGTTTGCAGGACAGAGAAGGAATCAATCTAATTCATCCTTCTAGAAAGCTTCTGTTGTCTGAGCCTGGATGTGCCTGTCTCAGGGAGCCTCTATGTCCACTCCACCTTACCACATCAGTGGGACTGGACTTGAAAACCTGCTTTAATCCCTGGTGTTACCAACCTTTTCATCCGCATAGGTTTGTTAACATTTTCATGTCTGTTGTATGTAATTGTCAGCCTTCTCAATATCTAAAGAAGCATTTCTCAAAGACATGTAAAAGTATAAAATAATAGTGACCTTTCAAAATAACAGATTTGAAAGGTCAAGTCACTTATGATCACTGTAAAATGGCGGTAAAAGACAGCTGCTGGAGGTTGCTGCTGCACCCTCTCTCTTTGATATGACTCAGTCAGCTGGAGCCAAACTAAACATATTTATTAATAATTGCAAAGTTAAAACCAAAGTAGTTGATTTAAGAAGCAATGGAACAATTCTTTCTATAAGTTTGAAACTTCAATTAAGACATATTATGAGCCAAATTATCAACAAGTCATATCAAAACAGAAGAAGCAAGAAGAAGCTTGCTTAGAACCTCAGCATTTGTATCCCAGTTAAAAGCTCCTCAGAAGAATTCATTGTTTAAATGATAGTTAAAGGTTTTTCCCTTTTGGATCACCTTGATCCATTTGTATTTGTATTGATTAGCATAAAACCGTTAGCATTGTATGAACACCTTAAAAAACACTACGCAAAACTGCAGTGTAATAACTGGATAGATTATGCACATCAAATTATATGTGCTTCAGTTTGCAGCTGACAAGCTCATGTTGTGGCATTAAATCTTTAGTTTACTTTTTCATCTTGTGGCTTCAGATGAATCATTGCTTTCACTGCCCATTACAACATATTTGATTATACTCTCTAACATGGTTATCAGCAATTCAGACATTGTTACACTGCAGCTGTTTTCAGTTAACACAGCTTACATTCTGTTGAATATAACATTAATTTACATAGATTACTTTCTACTTTGATCAGGAAGACGAGGATTTGTTTTTGGATGTGAGCACACCTAAACTTGAATTATTCCCAATACTACAATCACCTGTAGTATTGTCATACACAAAACCACTTCATGTGCTGCAGCAAATTTGTAACATGGTAGATTTTAGCATTAAAGACATATTCTAGCTGTGCATGTTTGTATCCCTAAAGTTTGCCTCAAATATAACTGTTTTCCCTTTGTCATGTCGCATTAGTCTTCATCCATATCTCACGAAGTTTGGTGCTGATAAAGTTGTATGATCGTATGGATGCTGTAATGACGATAGCATCATTTCTAGTAGATATTGATTTCACTGTTTAGACTAAAATACAAAATACCACCTTCTTATTTCCAGATTATATCGTGCTTGTGACCAGAAGACGTTGCTGTGTTCCCTGCTCACTGGAGCGTTCCTCGAGGCCACGGTTTCTCTTGGGTCTCGGGCATCTCTTCCCTTCTCATTGCCCCAGTGCTCTAACGGCCACGCTGTGCTAAAAGGTGAGTCATTATACTGTATCATATGGGAACAAACATTAACATTGCTGTGAAAGAGGAGTGAAACCTTTGTAAACGTTATTTTGAGATAATGTCAGATAAACATACAAATTTTCAATATAAATAGAAATCCCAATTAGTCAAGGTGTATGTTTTTGATGAATGTACAAACTTGCTCAAATCCTTGCATACATTTTTACCAGTTGGAAGTTTATTAACAAAATTTTTATGTGTTATTACTGCTGTTAACAATTTTTTTTGTAGCACATATCTAATACATTGCAAAGAGAAAGTAAATTTGGGAAGCTGAAATACCTTGGCGCGATGTTACTTCACATGCTATGGGCTGGTGCTCGCAAAAGAGCCGATCCAGAATTGCCTTCTTTGTTCTTTTTTTTGGCACTAATTGGCTGTACTTCTGAGAGCAGAGATAAGTGAGTCTGCAGATATTGGTTTCTGTGGTAGTGTTAAAACAGTTTCCACTGTGCAAATTACTACATATTAAGGTGTATTTGGTGTTTGATGCTATTAAAATAGGAAGTTTGCGTTAGATGAAGACTCAAACATAATAACTTTTAGCAGACAACTATTATCCTTAACTGACAGGGCAGCATATTTTGATTGTATGTAATTGAACCCGAAACTGAGTTTTTGATTGGCTTTTATTGTAATCAGTCGGATTAATTTTAATGAAATTTGACCACACCAGATTCCATATCATTGGATTTGACTTGGGCTTGTTGCTTGTTTTGGAAAATTTCTTGAGATAACATTTGGATCAATCTGGTACCAGATAGATAAACTGAATGGAAAAAAAGATCTTTATTATAGCTTTATTCCTTATAATGCCATGATTGTTGTCAGGTGTGCTATAGTAACTCACATTTAACAGGGTTAATAGTAATCAGCTGTTGCATTTTTTGAAAAGAAGAGGTCACAGAAGTGACTGAGGGATGTCTTTGGTTCTCAGTATTCCCTTGTGGTCTCCTGCTCTACTTTCTGCCCTTTTCCCACATGATACATCCACAGGAGGATCTTGTTTGTTTGGGATCTGCAGCTGATTCCTTTGCTTGCCCTTTTTCTTTCTTTCTTTCCTTTCGCGTAATTCCCTTGTTGTCCGTTTTCCTCATTATACCCTCTTTTCACTTTCCATGACATCCTCTCTCTTCTTTTACCCTTAAAGATTTTGTGGTGGGATATGGAAGAAAGTGGAAAGAGCTTATCTGCTCTTTAGTGATGCCCACACTTCATTCCCTTTGTTCTAGATACATTATCGTCATTTTAAATCACAGCAGTTGCAACACAAAAATCACATCATTCCTATTGATATTTTTTTATTTATTCATTTATTTTTTTTATGTTGTGATAGACTAATGGTTCTCAAATTTAGGAATGTGACACCTTTTGGGGTCACAAATCAATAAATGGGTTCTAGAGTTCTTCTTTAGAAAACAAACTAAATAAAAGTGATCACAGTAACAGCTTATTTAAGCCAGAAATGGTACTCCAGACAAAAATGGTGCTTACAAATAGATTGGTAATGTGTTGATGCTGTTTGTGATGTCATTTTATCTTTGTTTAAAGTACAAAAGTTTGAAAAGTGTGTTGTGCTTTTGTTTTTACAGCCCTATTTTACAGTTTGATGGATCTGTTCAGGATGTTAGTTTAACTAAAGTGTAACCTTATATGTATTAATAACAGACTTTTTCAGAGTTTTATTTGCAAAACAATTTGTTTTTACCATCTATTCACTATTCATGTTGTATATGTGTTGTGCTGTCACACAAATTCCTAAAAGAAAACATTACATTCTATGATTGTTATAATACTTGAAAAAATCAAAACTTTTTATAAGGCACTCTGGAAAAACTTCAAGAAAGCCATCCAAATGTTTTTTTCTCACCACCATCGTACTCGTTTCCTCAGTGTCTCTTTCTCACTCGACATGACTTCACTATCAAGGCAGTCGGGTTGTTGCTAGGTTGTCCACCTTCTCAACAATGACATTACGTATGTCTTAAATGTAAGCTGATCCGGACATTAATTTCCACTGGCAAAGAGCCAGGGGACTGGCTGTCTCTGGCAAGATCATGGAGACATTCACTTTGGTGCTCACGTAAGCACCGAAAATTATTAATCTCTGTATTTATTTCTATTTGATAGGCAGTGTTATCAGTCATGTTAATAACTTTATTTTTTTTCATGTTGTGCTAACTTTTTATTAGCACGTTTAGAGGCAGGCAGTTGGACACATACAGAGTGCATATCTTCAGCATAACATTGTGTTCTGATTGTGTGGATGTTGGAGCAAACGAAACAGAGCTGGTGAGGTGCACATGTAGAAGGAAAATGATTTGAGACACATCAAGAATCAAAGACTCAATGCAAAGTCAGATTTTTAATGTGACATGTAGAATCAAGGAAATCACCTGACATACGGCAGTTCCGTCTACTAATGTTTTTTTGTTCATAAGGTAGTAAAAAAGTATTTGCCCCCTTAGAAATGTTTGTTTTTTGCTTTTTATCACATTCAAATGTTTCATATCTTCAACTATTTTAGGCATAGTTTTGTAGATTCAGATGCACTTTCTTGCTTAAGTGAAGTACTCAGTTGTTCAGTGGCATTTGAAAGTTGATTTATTGTGTATAAAGTGGAGAAAGTTATCTGTTTCCATCTATGAAGTTTAATTATTCTAAAACTTGGCCTTCTGATAGAGTTTAATACTTGGAAAGTGCTGGTGTGGTTTGCTTTCCATTTTTGGTATCGGTTTTCTTGTCAGTGTTTCAGGATAATAACCTGGTTCTAATCTTTAAGGCCTCCAGAAAAATGCTGCTTCTTTCACCCTTGATCTTTTTTATGCAATTCAGCAGATAATAAACATGCTTTCTAGGGGAGAAAGAAAAACTGAAGATTTTTATTTCCTCTGAAGAGACAAGTTTAAGTGTTTATTGTAAGAACTATCGTTGGCATCCAGGACATTTTCTGTCCATTTGGATGAAGATGAATTATGTATTTGTAGTTGGGTTTCTGAATAGGTTGTTGAAGAGTTTCGTACATAAACATAGTGATGAAATGTCTCTGTTGAGGAGACGCTGTCTGTTGAAGAAAGTCAGTTTTTCTGAGTCATGTCTAATGACAGACATTTTTAGTGTCTTTCTCTTTCTTTGCCATGTTTTAAGATTCCAAATTTATTTGTCTGTCACAGGAAAAAAAGTTAGTTTCTTTTAATCTTGCTTATTCATGCGAGTGTTTTTACTGCATGTTTTCTCATGCATGTCACATACAATCTAAGAAAGGACTTTTGGGTTTTGGTAATAATAATATCTGCAAAAGGCTATTTCAGACATGTCTTGAGATCATTTCCTGTATAACATATTTTATTGTGTCGTACTGCTGAAAAGGAAGTGCATGACTTAGTTTCAAGCTACAATCCTTGCAAGCTCAGTTTTGGTGTTTCTTTTTGTTTCCGTCTTTTTTTTTGTCTCTCTTTTGCTCAGTCATCACATTACATTGTGTGGCAATCCAGTATTTAGGACTCACTGACAGCAAATATTGTGGGGAGTAAAAGCAAAGGGAAGTCTCAAAGATTTAAGATTACATATTGTTTAAACGGGTAATATTTCTAAATATACTCAATAAAACAAACGTTCTTTATGGTGAGACTGTAGCCATTGATGGGTTTTACTTTGGTCAAAGCATTTAAATTAGGAGATTTGCTTTATAATCTCATAATACTCTTCATAACTGTCATTCATCGGTTACAGTTTTCAAACCCAGCATGTAAATGCTCATAACTAATGGATATATATGTCAATTACCCTATGCCAAACTAACTATGTCTCAGAGTTGTAAAATTTAAATAACAAGCAGTAATTAATTACAATAACCCAACTAAATCTCTTATTATTAATCTGCACACATAAAACCTCTGGGATTTTTTTTCTCTTGTTTCTTTTTTTTTTTAAATAGTTTTTTATTGTACACACAACTGCAGAAAAAGGATAATTTGATTTCAGTAATTTAAAGGCATGGAAAAATTTATATTTACAAATTATATTCCATCTGTTTGTACATCCATTCATCTTTCAGTCTGTCCATCTGTTCATCCATCTGTTTGTCCGTATTAATGTTCAACTTTTTACTTTATACTGAAAGAATGGATGAGAAATTTCTGTTAGTTAAACTTGAGTATTCTTGCATGAAAATGTGGGGTACATAGAAAAAAATAGGAGTGAGAGTTAATTGTATTTTGATATTCATGTTTGCAGATGGTCATTAATCAAGCTGACGCATAGCTGATACATTTTTTAAGCAAATTAAAACAAAGCATATTTGCAATAGTCAATCGGAATGGATAGCCTAGGCTCCACTTTTCATTCATAAACAGCTGTGCAAAGATTTTAATTCAAGATGGTGTTTTATTCAATACAACATTAGTATTCACTGCTGTGTTTAGAATCACATTTTAAATCTTTTTCTGGGGAATGAAAAAGTGTTCATGCTCTATAATTATTGACACATTAGATTCAAAAGATGTGCACCTTACTTTAAATTCTGTGTACTAGAGGTTGACACTGCATTTAATTATATACTGCCAAGCAACAGTCTCTTGACAACACACTTCCAAGAGAACCATTGTTTTGTGACATGATGCATTTGACCCATTGCATTTAACATTGTTTTGCAATGACCTCCAAACTGTTTCCGTCCAGATTATCCGTAATTCAACTTGTCTGAAAGTTGCACTATTTGGAGGGTGCCTCAGTAAGTTGGATATAGACATAATTTTCCTTTCTAAGGATTTTTGGTCTGACATGGCATAGCCTGTATCTCAGAGGGAGAGAACAGCTTTCTATTTGTTTCTGGACCGACTCTGTTGCCTAAAATCACCAGATTGCATCAGAGTTTATGTAAAAGTTAATGTTTTTTATCTGATACAGTGCCGCAAAAAATAAAGTAAAAATAAACACAATTTGCTGCACTTAGGCTCTTTCTTTAGTTTTAAGGTCTCTGCTTGGAAATTCTCTAGCACCTAGCACGTGACTCCACATGACATACTGTGCCCTTTTCCAAAAGCTTATGTAAGCAAATAACAAAACTGTCAAACTAATAACTCTAAAGCACGCAGAGACGAAATGTAAATTCTGTTGGTTTTTCTGTTTATATTTTCAGCCAACCTGACAGTAGATGAATTGGGGGCAGATAAAATGGACTGCTAAGTTACTTAATACATGATTTGTAACTATGCTTACTTTTAGATAGCCTGACATTGATGGAAAACCTGTGTGTTTAGGTCTTTCCAATAAACTCCCTTTCCAAACAATGAACAGAAGATGCCAGGATGTAGAGCAAACAGTGACGCAGCATCCGATGCCACAAATGTAAGTGGGATGGAGTGGCAGAAAGGTGCTTTAAAGCTAGGAGACACGCAAACTGCAGAACACACAGTGGCGAAAAAAGTATTTAGTCAGTCACCAATTGTGCAAGTTCTCCCGCTTAAAAAGATGAGAGAGGCCTGTAATTGACATCATAGGTAGACATCAACTATGAGAGACAAAATGAGAAAAAAATTTTTAGAAAATCACATTGCCTGATTTTTAAAGAATTTATTTGGAAATAAGGGTGGAAAATAAGTATTTGGTCAATAACAAAAGTTCATCTCAATACTTTGTACTATGTCCTTTGTTAGCAATGACAGAGGTCAAACGGTTTTTGTAAGTCTTCACAAGGTCGGCACAACCTGTTGCTGGAATGTTGGCCCATTCCTCCAAGCAGATCTCCTCTAAAGCAGTGATGTTCTGGGGCTGGCGGAGGGCAACACGGACTTTCAACTCCCTCCAAAGGTTTTTGATGTGGTTGAGATCTGGAGACTGGCTAGGCCACTCCAGGACCTTGAAATGCTTCTTACGAAGCCACGCCTTTGTTGCCCTGGTAGTGTGCTTGGGATCATTGTCATGCTGAAAGACCCAGCCACGTTTCATCTTCAATGCCCTTGCTGATGGAAGGA
>CAEGAE010067978.1:0-14694 GCA_903067095.1 Girardinus metallicus | reverse complement strand
CTCATCCCACAGCATCACACGCTGAGGGAAGATCTTTCTCTACATGACCCTCAGCCATCCAAGGCTGCAGGGTAACATTGCCATAGTGGGGAGTCCTTCCTGCCCTTCGCCTGATGTCAGGATGAATTTCTGCTCCTCATCCTCACTCAGCTCTGACAAACGAGATAACCGGCAAACTCCTGAGTCACTCAGCTCCAAATGAGGAGTCACAAACTGATAACGAGTCCAAGGTAATTACTTAGAAATGTAATTATTGATGCTTTGTCTCTGCTCTAATTGTGTTTTAGCCTTGTTAGAATACTAATGATGCTGCAGTTACATACAAATGATGACAGTCTATCAATCAGGAACACCTGCATGTTGGAAATCAAGAGGTTTAATTACGTCCCTGAGTAACAACCTTAATATCTGCAGAGGAAGATGCTTTAATTTTAAACAAACGTGGGAACAATATGAGCCCAGAGTTTCCAGGTAACAGATGTTGAAAAACATCATTTTTCCTGCAGTGTGTCGTCCTGAATGTGTGTTTGTGAGGTCGAAATGACCAGACGCGATGTGCGTTGGTCAGTTTGTTTTTGCAGTTTGAACAAAGTTCATCAGCCAGACCCGATGTCCTGCTGCTGAGTCAAAGCTGAGTTTACCTGCAGAAAAAAACAGAACGGGAAGGACGAGATCCACTCAGACGGCACCACACTGCCAGAACAATTCAGACGCAGGCAGTAGAAAAGCCTCTAAAAGTTGATCTGAGTGCGTTTCCCCGCTGTTTTCTGAAATGCTCCGGACTCGGTCTCTTTATCCTCTTCCACAAGAAAAAAATTCTAATCAGTTCCAACCTTTAAATGGCAACTTCTAGTTGGTTATGTTTGTTATTTTAAGTCTAGAAAAATTAGCTTTGCTCATTCAAATGAAAAACCTAAATTATTACTTTTGTGACAAAACTTAAAAAAAAAAAAAAAAAAGTCTTTTGAAATAGTTTTTTCAACTATATATTTTTTCTTACTTTTATGTATGAAATTGTATAAATGTTTGTATCTTGTTTGTTACAGATTAAAATTAGCATTTTGCTAATTTACAACAACATTGTACATTCGTTAATATGCCTGTCCCATTTAACCAAAATCAATTCTGATTCATTTTGGGCTGTTATATGTTAATTATTTAACTACACTGTTATTTTTGTTGTTCGAAATAAATAGAGAAACGTTTGATTATTTGTTTGTCAATTATTCTAACGAGGCTTTTATCGTTTTTATATTAGAAATACGTTAAAAGATGCAAATAAAAACTAATTTAATTTATTTTTTAATAAGAAAATTAACATTTTATTGCCTAAAATGCAATAACACAACATTAGCTATGATACTTGCAGAGTTTCGGCTAAAATGTATTGATTTTAAAATGAGCTACAATCAAAAACAAATACAAGGGTCAGTTTTAAGAGTCAGTAAACTGGTAATTTTGCGTTAAACATCAACAAAAGTCTTCATCTTGAACATTTTACTTATAAAATGATTTTATTTTCATAGGTTGCTTTGGCCTTATTGCTTCAGAATCAGTAGAAAACACTGTTATTTTCCTCTATTCCTCTGGATGTTTTTGTTATTTCCGAATCCATTTACTGGTCTAAACTCGGATGTTGTTTCTCTAACTTTGTCAGCCACTTGTTCAGAGAAACGACGTTTCAATTTGTGTTTCTCTCAGCTCGTTTCCTGAAATCGTAGATCAGCAGCCAACAGCGCAGCAGCGATGATTTCTGACCCGGCCTTTCAGGAAAAAGTCGTCGAGGTTTCGCTCCCTGTAATCAGGAGACACTCAGAAATCAAGTGCTGCTTTCTCTCCACCAGCCTGTGGAAGGTCAACGATGTTTCTGTGGATTTTTTATTAGGAAATGAAAACATAATCCCTGAATCTACAACAATGTTTCCTCATATTTCCGCAGCTCCAGTGGAGTGTGATCATTTAGCAAACGTTCAAATCGCTTCTCCTGCTTCTATAAAATTCCACTCAAAATCGTTTCTTTTTTAAATTTTTTTGCATTGTGCTGGAAACCTCCATAAATCACAGAGAGGATATTCGAAGAAGCAGGAGGATTAAATCACTAACTTTATCTCATTGTTCTGCTTCTGTTTTGCAAGACAAAGATGAACAGCTTTCATGAACTTAATCTCTTCAAAATCTAAATTAAAATCCATCAGCATGGTTTATTATTCAGAGCATATTTTACTGCTGAACCACTTGAGCTGGAAAAAACAGAATTATATAGTTTATTAATTAACTTTTTAAAAATAAATTACCTTATTTTATTCATTCCAAACAAGTATATTTAGAAATATTTGCTAACACAACAGGATCACCAAGAGAGGAGATGGAAAATTATCGATCAATTATTTAATCTAAAGTTCATTGATCTTGTAGATCGTATTGATAAGTTGCCATTTTCTTACAAAACTTGCTAAATGTTTCATAATATCCTGAATTGTGATTGTTTTGTCGGCTGTATTAATAAACAGAAAATGTTGGCATTTTCACATAATTAGACCCATTTATAAAAAATATAATGCAGGATTCTCGCAGGCTGCTCAATTGGAAAAATAAAGATTATATTAAATAAAGTTTTGTCTGTATGCAGGAATGTTAATGCATTAACTCACAATATCTCTCAAAAACAGCCGCGCTTATTGCCATCATGTTTGGAATGCCTGCTTCCTTGCAAAGGTACAAATTGGGGTCTTTCTATGTGACAAATATTTTAATCCCAAATTCCTGTAATACAGTGTTTAAATGGCAACAATCCGAGGTTGATATTCAAGTGTCAACAATGAATTCAAGGTTTTATTCTGTGAATTTCTCTGCAGGTTTGCCATGGAAACAGATTAAAAAGGCATCGCATTGAAACAGAAATAGTGTTGGTTTGACGCGTGGCTGTTTTGTTTTCAGAAATCGTCGTCTATTTATGGGATTCTGTGAGTAGAAGAACGTTTGAGCTTCAACCAAGTCAAAAGTTCCTTAGTATTTATAATAATAGACATATTTTTTTCTATAAATCTGCATAATTCTGTTAACTGGTGAGCGATTAAATGACTTTTTAATTCTTTAACTCTTTCTTTGTGAAAAGCAGCTGTGAGTGAATCAGAGTGTTGAAGATTTTAGCTTCCTTGAGAAGTTTTAAAGTTTTTAAAGGTTTTGAGGGTCTTTTAGATATAAATGGTGTTTGTGAGGATTTTACAGAATCACGGCATTGGTAGCCAACTTGAAAGTTGTTTTCAGTATAAATCCCACTTATCAAAATCAACATTACCGACCAGGATTTTGTGCATAAATTGCGTTTTCTACACATTCAGCAGCTTAAGTATAAATAACAAAGTTTAAGGAGAATTAAAATAAAACATGGAGGGAAGGTCAGTTCTGATAATCAGCTGGTTGGATGAGCCAAACGCAGTGGCTGCGTTTTCATTACAAATGTGTACAAATCTTTTTCTATATTCTAGCATAAAAAAACGACAATTTTGCAATTGTAGAGTGTCCATTAAAGAAGAAAAATAAATTAAAATCACACATGAATAAGGTTGTTCACGCGATAAGTCATTAAAAATCAGCAGCGGCGAATGAAAACAGTTACATTCATCCTACTACCACTTCCTGTCGTTGTCTTCTGCGTTTCCAGCAGTAGTAACATCCTGCTGTTGGTCATGTGACTCGTGTGATGCAAAAAAAAAGTGTTTTCATTGCAGTTTTGCGAAATACAAATATTTTGTGATGGCCAAAAAGCATAAAAACTTTCTATCAAAAAATGTTAGTTTCCATTAAGCAAATTTATTTTCGTAATTTCAATGTGCAAAACTCTGCAGTTAATGGACCAACACGGACCTGACTCAGTAATTCAAATTCAATTTAACTTAAAACTACTTTAAGGTAAATTAAATGTTATAGTTACTCATATTAATTCAAATTCTGCAGAGTTATTGTAGTTATTGTAATGGCCGTGCAGAAGATGATCAGCAGCTCCGGTCGAAAGTCTTGTCTTCCTCTTTGCTTTTTGTACATTCAAAATAATTATAATAAAAAACTAAAAGCCACACACTCTTGTGTTTCAAAAGATACATGCAGGAGGAACTACATAAAAGAAAACACAACAATGCCGTTTTGTTCCAGCTTAAAAGACGTACATCCCAACATGATAGAGAGGAATCGGGATAAAGAAACCAGTTTTCAGTTTGTGAAGTGGTTTGTTCTCTCTTTGGGAAAAACAGCAGCAAAATGCCTGAGCAGCTTTAGCAGCTGTTTTGCTTTGATGCATTTATTCTCTTCTCCCGTCTGATGATCTGAGTTGTTTCTGAGCAGCAACACGAGTGTCTTGCAAAGTGGAGGGAGGGCGCTCTGAAACAGGAGCACCACCAGCTGCTTCAGCCCTGACCAGCCAGAAAAATCACCTCACAAAGGGATCTTCAGTTAGGAGTCATGAACAATATGATCTGCTGGCTGGTATTCAGTCAAACACGCTGGGAACGCCCAATCTAAACGTCAGAGTTAAGGTTTATCTGACGAGCGTAGCATTCTGTAGGTCCATCAGTACCAGTAATGCACACTTGCACAACAACATGAGTTGCAGCGCGTACAGAGGCTTGTTTTGTCTCCATGGTAATACCTTCACCTCCACAGGAAGGTATGATTGATTATGGCAGCGACTTATCATATTCAGGCATCCAGACGCGCTGAAGACTCAAAATTAGAAAGAGAATTTAAATGACTTGAATGTATTAAGGTTGTTGTTGCCAGACAACGTTGTCTGAGTGTTTTAGAAACTGCCTGTCAAACCTTCTGTTCCCACCACTTCCTACTTCTGGTGTTCCTCAGGGCTTAGCCCTCGGGCCGCTTCTTTTGATTATATATCGTCTCCATGGTTGTTCCATCTTTTGCCGAGTCATCAAAGAAGAACTTAAACACAATGTTGTTTGTTTTTTTTTGTTTTTTATCTATATGGACATTTTTGAACTGTATCTAGCTAACCAAATCCACGGGGATATTTTATAATCTCCAGCTACTTGCAAATAAATTTCCCAAATACTTATATTTAACAATTAAAATATACGAAACACATAGATCTGGGAACTTGGTAGCTCACGGCCATCTTGGTAGGTACCATAATTAACTGTCATGGCAGTTGCTATGACAACAATAAATTAGTCACAGGCTTACCGCTAGCTCTCAGCTCATTCTTATTCACTTATGATCAGTATAAGTATTTGAGTTCTCTACCCACCTCTGTGTAATACTGAGATAAATATCAGTGATATTTCCTGAAGTACTTACTGCCGAACCAGCAAAATTAGCTTAGCTAATGCAGCTTCTATCTGCTAGCTAAGACGGACATGTAGCCTACCTGTTTGTTACTACATGTCTGCCAGTCACCAGAACCTGAAGAGTTTGTACATCCTTTACAAATGGTTTGCCTTTATTAAATAGTGAACTATGTCGTAGCAGGAGATTGGAGGCAGATTGTCCACATCGTCTGACATGTTTCCATTCTCTTGTCTCATGCGGGTCGATAACAACAGCAGCCATTTTGTTGATATGTCTTTTTCTTGCACATTGGTTAAGACTTTCTTTTTGTTGGTCTTGAAGCCATGGTTCATCTGTACTTTCCACTGATCTTGCCTACCAAGATGGCGCGAATCACCTGATTTAGATTTGTAGGAACTATGTATAGTTTTCTACACATAGAAAACTACTTCCATTGTTTTGTTGTTGCTAGCTATGATTAGCAGTGCTTGCTAATATTGTTTCACTCAGCATTTTACGCACACAAGCGTTATGCAAATAGAGATTATGAGATATTATGTGTTACAAGTTTAATTTGAAAAGAACTGGAAGAAAAAAAAATTACTACAGTCTTCATGTGTAATACAGCCATGTTGGATTTTGAAGAACATTTATGGGGGTCTGTTCCCTCATTTCCTTTTTTTTTTTACTTTTTGAAATATAATCAACAATGTGGATCTTAAAACAATATTTTGCTATTTGGTTTTGTATTTTTGTGACCAAACAATCAGGTTCCTATTTATTTGCATCAAGATAAACAAAAACTTTCAGGTGTTTTAAGCAGGTAAGATAAACTCAAGACATTTTTCTAAACTCACAAAGAAGAAGAACATCCAGTTTATTATTTGTTCCCTGGTGTAAAATGAGTAACACAGAGACAGGCACATATTTTGGGAGCTAAATATATTAGGGAACATCTGGTGAATCACAGAGATCTGATCTAGGCAGAAAATAAATAAGATGCCCAGAAGATGAAAAACAAGCAGACATGTCATCAGTGTGCGTCATTGTTCAGTGTCTGAAGGTGTAAAAAAACAAGTTTTAAAAAAAATATTATAATAATATATTAAGTTAGAGCTAGACTGTTGTGGTTAGGAAAGCAGACAGTATATTTTATGCCAAATTTTTACTCAGAACTAAGAAAATTGCACTGATTACATAAGTAATAATAAAAATGTATCTCAAAATGTTTATTTTATTAATATGAATGTAGTAAAATATAGCTTCATATTAAAACTTTTTAATGTTAACATTTGACTGTCAATTTAAACCATCCATCCATTTTCTAACACCCTTCTCCCTCGGGAGCTGCTGGTGCCTCTCCAGCCACGTTCCGGGTGAGAGGCGGCCAGTCTGTCGCAGGGCAACACAGACAGGACAAACAACCATCCACACACCTAGGGAGAATTTAGAGAGACCAATTAACCTGACAGTCATGTTTTTGGACTGTGGGAGGAAGCCGGAGAACCCGGAGAGAACCCACGCATGCACAGGGAAAACATGCAAACTCCATGCAGAAAGACCCTGGGCCAGGAATCGAACCCAGGACCTTCTTGCTGCAAGGCAACAGCTCTACCAACTGCGCCACTGTGCAGCCCACTATCAATTTAAAGTTATTTCAATTTTTAATTTAAAAAAGAAAGCTTTTCAGGGCCTCTATTTACATTTTTGTAAACTTATTTGGCAGATTCTATTAATAAAACCTTTTGGCACGACTTCCTCCAAAAACCTAATTTTCTCTGCAGCTTTTTATTTGGTTTAATTCTGTACTGCATAAAGACTAGCCTCCCGAGCACAAAAGGTTAGCGTGATCCGGCAGGTTGTTAGTAAAAGCCTTGAACATCTCGTCTTTCCAGGAGACTTGTTGCTTTTTCACTGCAGTCTGACAGGTTTCTAATTGCTCCTCCAATCTATATCCCTTGAGAACATTCAACAGGTTTCTTTAGTGTTTTTAATCCACACACACTCATAACACTGCTCTCTGTAGAGCAGAGCTTCAATACAAACGGCAGTAAACATAATGAGATCTGATGGAGTTCATCCGCTTTGAGCTAGCTGTCACAACAATGGCAGTCGAGAGGATAGTTGCGGGAAACTAAAGCTCCAAAATGATCAATATTTCATATTTTTTATTTTATTCTTGTAAAGGAGCTCGGTAAAATGACTAAGCTGTGATCCTGTTGCTACCTTTCAGGTAACTCATTTTGACAAGAGTCAGTTTTTACTGCTGTTCTCCAGACAGGGAGGCCGCCTGGAGAAATTATAGTTGTTGGGATTTTCAGCATACAGAATAAAATGAAGAAAAGGAATTTGTGTTGATTTCAGTTCTTGATTCTTCCTCCAACAAAGCATATGTGGGGTCAGACACTAATGTGGGACAAGAAGATCTGGCTAGCTAATTGCTCCTGCCCAAATTCATCTCTGACGTGTCAGGTTGTGGAAACCACTCACAAACGCTTAATTTGCAAATTGTTCACAGTGGGAGAGGAAGTGTTTCCCCACGAAGAAGGAAGTAGTTCTAATTAGCTCTTTACACCTGAATAAGGCCGTTTTTGTGATGCTATAAATAAAGGGATTGCTATTTTGTTGTTACGTTGACCACTCTGTTGAGGGTAAACACACCCTTGGAATTGAACAAGTTGCTAACCACTTAGCATTAGCTGCTAAGAATTTAGTAGCAGCTGGAACAGAAAGCTGAACCTGTAGTTGTACAGCTGTGTTTATTAGTAGGTTCTCTTTGTTGCTTTGAAATCTATTCGATGTGTTTCCAAAATAATCCCACAGATCGGATGTTTTGGGTGGTGAGAAAGTTGTATATGGGTCGGATTTATCTGCTGTAAAACATGACCTTTGTTGAGACTCTTCACTGCAAAAACAGAAAGTCTTCCCAAGTAATTTTTATCTAGCTTCTAGTGCAAATGTTTTGGTACATTTGAAGTAAGTCAAAACTAACTTACAAATAGTTCTAGTTCCATTGGCATATTATTTCACTTATAAAATGGAAAAATTTCTTGTTATAAGTAAAATAATATGCAAATGGAACTAGAACTTTTTAATCAATATTAAGAAATTACTGACTTGAAACAAGCTGAAAAAGTTTGTAAGTTAGTTTTGTCTTATTTCAAGTGTACTAAGTAATTTGCATTGGCCATGCAGTAATGCATGTTGGTGTCTATTTTTGCTAAGATTAAATTAATAATTCAGTTGTATTCAGAGAATATAACCCAAGTTTTTCCTCCTGTTAGAGCCGTTTATATAATAAGTGTAGTACGTAAAAGCAGTGCTGGTTTCTGCACATCACCAATTGAAAATAAGAACAAGCTTTTGCTGTAATAATCATTCAGCAGCTGAATGATTATTATTTATTCATTCGTAAATCAAATTACATTAAATAACAGTTTTACTCTCTTCAGTCCCGAAAAGTTTCAAACATTGCAGCAAATTCGTTTCAGTGATAAAACCTTGAGTAATGCGTCAGCCTAAACTTTGCTCCTCCTACACCTCCCACTTTATCTGTGAGGGTGGGATGGGCTGAGGGTGTGTGTGTGGTACATAAGCAGAGGGAGAGAAAGTGAGACCAGGATAAGACCACAGTGGCTGAGAAGTGATGATCGGTCACACGGCAAGCCGCTGCGCTCTGCCGCTCTGGATCCGGCTGATTATTTTTCACCCTTTCGCCGTTTCTCCTCCACTTTTCTTCCTCGCATTGTGTCACTAAAACCAGAAGAACAGGATTGTTTTTGGTGCTTGTGAAGGAGCTGAAAGATGAAAATGGGAAAAAGAAACGGTTGAGACTTCAGGAATTGCTGTAACAAAGAAGAACTGAAGATGAACTCCACGGCTCAGCAAAGCTTGATCCCAGGCTACCTGAACCGGAGCCTCTGGCCGGGAACTCTGCCAGAGAAAGACGTTTCTGGAGAGGAGAAGGATTCCTCTGCCGGCTGCTACGAACAGCTGCTGATTTCCACCGAGGTCTTCCTCACTTTGGGCATCATCAGCCTGCTGGAGAACATCCTGGTGGTCGCCGCCATCATCAAGAACAAGAACCTCCATTCCCCGATGTACTTCTTCATCTGTAGCCTGGCGGTCGCCGACATGCTGGTCAGCGTCTCCAACGCGTCGGAGACCATCGTCATAGCGTTGATCAATGGCGGCAGCCTCACCATCCCCGTCACGCTCATCAAAAGCATGGACAATGTGTTTGACTCCATGATCTGCAGCTCTCTGCTCGCCTCCATCTGCAGCTTGCTCGCCATCGCCGTTGACCGCTACATCACCATCTTCTACGCCCTGCGATACCACAACATCGTCACCATCCGGCGGGCGTTGCTGGTCATCGCCGGCATCTGGACGTGCTGCACCGTCTCTGGCATCCTGTTCATCATCTACTCGGAGAGCACCACGGTGCTCATCTGCCTCATCACCATGTTCTTCACCATGCTGGTCCTCATGGCGTCGCTCTACGTTCACATGTTCCTGCTGGCGCGCCTGCACATGAAGCGCATCGCCGCCCTGCCGGGCAATGCGCCCATCCAGCAGCGAGCCAACATGAAGGGCGCCATCACCCTCACCATCCTGCTGGGGGTGTTTGTGGTGTGCTGGGCGCCCTTCTTTCTGCACCTCATCCTGATGATCACCTGCCCCAGGAACCCCTACTGCACCTGCTTCATGTCGCACTTCAACATGTACCTCATCCTCATCATGTGCAACTCCGTCATCGACCCCATCATCTATGCCTTCCGCAGCCAGGAGATGAGGAAGACCTTTAAAGAGATCTTCTGCTGCTCACAGGCTCTCTGGTGTATTAGCTTTTTGTGAGACGCGCCAGGTATTTCATCTGTAATCAGTGTGCAGTGCAAAGCACCAGGTCTGCAGGATAAGTGGGGTTGATTAGACAGTTGGCTAACACAGAGGATTTGTCTGCAGTCCACAGTGTTGTGAATCTAAAAGGATGAAGAGCCTGAAATGTCAGTTTTGCAGCTGCACAGATTGAAAATGCTTCGCTATATGATATATTTAAAGCACATTAGACAGCTAAGAATGAGATAAGAGACTAACTTTGCTACAACTGAGATTACTTTATATCTCCATTGGTTTCTTGAACGTGGAAGCATCGGGGAAGGACTTTATAGGATCGCCATGTAAGGTGATAACATTACTCTTAGCTGTAATCATAACATTGTAGGGCAAAAAGGCAATCAACATTGACTAATAAGGTGATAATACCTCTTAAGGCAACCACAATATTGCATTATAAAGCGATCATTACATTATAATTCTAACTTAACCTTATAAGGTAATCCTGTAATCTTGTAAAAGTTTTTCTCTTTAAATTAATCACACCGTTGCTTTCTGAGGCAACCATAATATTGCCTTATGATGTAATCAAGGATAAAAATAATGCCTTAAAAGGTAGTCATACCATTGTTTACTGAGGCAACCATGACATTGCCATAAAAGGCCTGTTGCTTCATAAGGTTATCATAGCATTACTGTATATAGCCGTCAAAGACCTTATTAGGCAATGATAACATTACTGCACATGTCAATCATGAGGCTAAAGAAAGAGGATTGTAATTCTGTTTACAGAGTGAATCTGTGTGTGATGAAGTTTTGCTGCTTTCCAGATGTTTTTGAATGAATTTAAACTCTACAGCATTATTCATGAAGTTCATCTTCGAGCTAAACCAACATGGAAGCTAATTCTGAAGCGCTAAAGCTAAAAACAATAAAATACTGCAGAATTACACGATGCTGTATTTAGCTGTTCATCACCGAGTCGACCAATCACCGATTGTCACATGGCACATTATAAGCCAATAGCGTCCCTTCATTGTCGACCAATCACGTCCTGTCCTGTACTCGCTTTTTTTTTTTTTGTCAGCTTTCTTCAACTGGAAGTTTACAAAACAACGAAGTAAATTAGCGCTTTAAAACTTAATTCAGTTAAAGGAAGCTAGGTGCGCTAAATGTTTGCAAGTTTAGCAAAGGTGCTAAACGAAACATTAGCTCTGCTATCATTAGCAGAGCTAATGTTTCGTGCTAATTATAATGTGATTGTGCTAATTGTAATGTGCTAATTAGCACAATAGCAGGTTAGCGGAAGTGTACCCACCGCTTTGATTTAAATTTTTATTTCACAGCACAAATTTCAAGGACAATATTAGTGTTTTTTCAGCACAAATCAGCTAAACTTTATTGTAAAACTATTTTCTTTTAAAGCAGACTTTCAGTACCAAATTATTCAAATCCTCAGGCAAAAAAGTAAAGTCATTAAGTTAAAAGTTGTCAAAGAAAATTCAACATTGCACAATATTGAGCTAAAAAACTAATCTGAAGTTTGATTTGACAACAGGGTAAAAAGTTCTGCACTTTCCCACTGCAGTGAATGCATCACAATGATTTCTAAATGTCTCAGGCACAGCCGTTTCTGAATAAATGTGCACATTTTTGCTTTATTTCGCAAAGATTTGAATCAACTCTCTTTGAAGCAGCATGACAAATACTAGCACCAAACTGTGATTGAAAGTTAAAGCTCTTAAACCTGCTTGTTTCTCATCTGCGCTCTTGTAGGTTTGTGTAGGTATTTGTGTAAATTTGCACATTTGAGTTGTTCACACTGGCACTTTAAGCATGTATTTTTCAATGTGTTTGTGTGAAAGGGCAGAGTGTAATTAATGTAGGTTTTCTCTGTGTGTGTGTGTGACCTGCTGCTTTTTTAGATCTTTGCCTTAATGGTGTTGCACTGTGATTTAAAAAGAAACCGTATTCTGTATGAAAGTGTCTCAGAAAAAAAACGATTATGTACAGTTTTGATGTTTTAAGTGTTGCCTTTTTAACGTACACCTCTGTAAACTTGAATTGCATTCGCTCACAAAACGCACAAGAGAACAGATGTAAACAGGGAGCCTTGTGATCAGCTCCGCCTGACGTGATTCATGCAACTGAAAAACATGTTTTTGTATTTTTTTTTCCCATCAGTGCGTACTGTGAATCACTGCTGCTGTGACTTGAATAAATCATAATGCAACCTGAGCCGCAGATCTGTATGTAACTTTACTCTGACTTTGCACAAAACTGAGATAAAAATCAACGTTTCCTTCAGTTTGGGAGGAAATCCAACCTACAGATCGCGAACCATTAAATTATGTCTTCCAGAAATCCCTCCAGGTGATGAATAATCACTTCTTCTTCAGGAGGATTTATATATTGCAGCTGTTCAATCTGATAAAGCCAATTAATTTGGATCTCAGTACAGCCTATTTGTTTTTCTTTATGACCTCGAATGTCAACTGAAAAACCTTCATTAATGCTTTTAAAGCAGTGGCAGAAGCAATAAATTGAATTCTTTCCAATGTGAAGACAATTTCAAATTAGTTTTGGTTGATAGAAAAAGAAAAATGCAACATTTTTCTTTGTAGATCAAGAAAAAGAGGTTGCAAAAATCATTGGAAAAGGTTAATAGAATAAAGTCAGGAAAACTGACTTTGTTTTATTTCTTTTTCAGCAATAATATAGTTGCTAACTAGCTAGCCTGGGTATTTTTGCGGCTAGTCAGCAGTACATAACACAGATGTCTGCGCATGACTCAAACTTATGCCTGACAGAAAAGGCATGTGAGGGGGAAAAAAAACATAAATTACGCACAATTAGATAATTCTGGCAAAAAATGTAATACCTGTGATTATCATATTTAAGGCTAAACTACATTTAAGGCATTTTAAGGCCTTAATTTTACATACCTGAATGTAAGGCTTTTTTAAGGTGCTATTGCAGGAGAGGCTGCAAACGACAGCTTTACGTCCTCTTCCTCATTCCTGTGGTCCTACTGCCATCTGCAAAGACACACCGCCTGGTCAGAAACAACCAATCAGAGCCAGGATGTCTGTCACCGCTCTAGCTGCCAACATAGCCTATCAGAAATGCTAGGTCTTATTAGCATGCAGACGAATGACCACAGGTAAACAGTTTAAGTCGTTTCTCTGACACAATCACATTTAACAGCGAGTATGTGAGGTTGATTGTCAGCGCTAAGACCCGCCTCCTGGTTCTGATTGGTTGTTTCTGTAGGTACTGGGAGAAAGCAGCTTTTCTGTTTCACACTGATATATATTGTTTTGCCGTCATTAGCACATTTAACAGCGCTTTCACGGGTTGATTGACAGCGCTAAGGCCCGCCTCCTGGCTCTGATTGGTTGCTTTTGTTGCATTTCTTGAGATGACAATAATAGCTCAGGGAAGAGGTGGAGGACATCGATCGTTTCACAGATTATCTGTCTCATAACAAACTGTCAGAACATAGTGACAGTTTTAACAAATATTAAAAACATTATTTTATTGTGATTGTTTTGACTACAACTATAAAGTTTATTTTGTGTGAGATTCGTCTGAATAATTTGTTTTGATGTATTTTATGTTGAAAATCTTTCGTCAGAAAATTGTTACATTTACCAAAATATTTTTGTATTCTGTAAATTCCTCCTTCATTTTGATTTTAAGTTTAAATCCCCACAGTACTCTACAATATGGGGGATTTGGAGCAGGAGAGCTTTTATCCATATTAATATATTATAGTCTGAAAGCTTTTACTTGTGAGAGGTGTTTTCTCTTTTCTTTCTTAGCTAAGCTGTTTGCATTTGAGGGTCTCTGCTGGGGCACCGAGAACAAAACAAATCCATTAGGAAGACACCTGGAACATTAGTTGAAAGAAAATACAAAACTTTGCCCATTTAGGCTGAAAAAATTCCTTGGAGGTCAGAAGCATAAAAGCACCTCAGAGGGGATAAACAAAACCCTAAGCCTCCACTGCAACGGGTTTTACAGTGAGGACGAAGATTTGAATGTTTGTTTTTATCAGGTAAAAGGAAAACATCTTTATTCTTTTTGTCTATTACTAAATTTACTCACTTGTTTCCTCTAAAACGAAGAGAAAAAAACTGTCAAAGTTAAAGCACAACAAATAAACATTTCTTCAGAGCACAAATCCGAAATTTTTGGTAAAAAATTGGTAAAATGATGACTTATTGGAACCAGTAGATGAAAATTTCTTTAAAGTTGAGTTCATTCGTTACTACATTTGGACAGCAATGTTGACTGTGCTGAAATGTTCAAGTAATATGCATAATTTAAACTACAAAAGCACCTTTAAAGATTTTTTTTTTTATAAATTTAGGACTAAATTACGACACCTCCACTTTTATTCCCACTTAAAATAGATGCAATAAAAAAATAGACGTATTCAAAATATTTGTGCCATGTAACTGTAAAGTTGGAGAGAAAAAAATCCAATTGGAGTTATGTAGTTGTAATTTTTCTTTTCCAGTTTTCACAAATACAAAATAATATGCTATAAAAAAAAAAAAAAATATATATATA
>CAEGAE010067977.1:0-10660 GCA_903067095.1 Girardinus metallicus | reverse complement strand
TGCCCCATGTCGATGTGCCCTTGGGCAAGGCACTTAACCCCAAATTGCCTACCGATCTGCGTATCGGTGTATGAATGGGTGAATGACTATAGTGTAAAGCGCTTTGAGTGGTCAGAAATGATCGGAAAAAGCACTATATAAGTTCAGTCCATTTACCAGCTCATTTCTCTGTTCATCTCTAACTGATAACCTTTGCCCCATGAATTTTACAATGTTTAATGCAAAGCACCAGGTTTATGAACACGGAGAACAAGCTTTTCTTAAAGTTTATCAACACATAATTGCTGGACACACTGACATACATGATGAGCCAAATGATCAACAAGTCATAAAAACTGAGCGGTCATGCTATTGTTACTCCAGTACTTCGGCGCCAGGTGAAAACATTGTCAGCAAGAGCAAGATGTGTGTTTCTATAGGACTAAATATGTTAAAGGGGATAGATGCAGCTTTAGAAACAAATGACAAAGCTATGCAGATTTTAGAATACCAGACTTGTTGCTTATCTGCTCTGGTAAAAGGTTTTGAGTTTTATAATTAGGATCTCCTGTAAGAGCTAAGAAAAAAAAAAAGCGATATTCCAGTTATCTTCATATAGGTTCCTCTAATTAGGCATCCTGGTTCCAAATTGCTACCATTAAGCTAACTTCAGCATATTTTGGACAAAAGGAAATGCCAACTTGAGTTCATTACACAAATGCCCTGTATTGTTACAAAATAGTTTCCAAAAGCCAGACATGAAAAGATTGCAGCGAAGCGGTCACAGCCCAGGCCAGCCTGCTTCATTTTCCAGACTTTGTTGAAAAGAAAATGGAAAGCTTTGTAAGTAAAAAGATGTCACTAAAAAGAAGTTCGTTTTTAGGGTTAATACATAATTCATGTGACCTCTTTGCTCATCCTGAGCACTTTTTTCCCAGCAATCGTGTGTTGAGTAGCCGTCTCTGTGGAGCTGGGTCTCTGAGGAAGTGAAAATTGTCAACAAAGAAGCTTTCTTTTACATAGAGCTTTTTTTTTAAAATAGAAACAGTAATGTGTAACAAAATTAGCACAGATTTGCTCTTTCCATTGTTTGCTGATATTGATTAAAAGACTGTTGCGTATAAAAACTAGAAACAAATGACGAAGCTATGAAGCTTTAACAATACCAGACTTTATGAACTATAAGCAATTCATAAATTGTATGACACATTTTGGTTCAAACTGTCTACCTTAATGTTATGCACAATTTGGTTTTGGTTCCTGTAGTTTTTCTGGTAAATGCCACCAAGAAGCTGTGTTCCGTCTTCATTTACTCTGAGACCCAGAAGGTACCCTGAGTTGAGGTTGGTTGAAATGAAAAATCATTTAAATCAAACTAATAAAGCACTCTTTTAGATGATTTTATAGTGATTACAGTATAAAGTATATGTAAACTATATACACTTGAGGCTAGTTTTACGTTGAATGTGTTTTTCCTTCTCGGAAGTCAGCCAGTCAAGTCTGGCTCACCACAACTGGTCAAAGCAGATTAAATTTTTTTAAAATGATCAGCTCTGACGTTTGACCAATAGAAAACTAATATTCTGAGCACTTAACTGTTTAAAATGAAGTCAGAGCAGAGGAAGCACAGATATAGAAGCAGCAATGTTAAAAACATGTTTTCTGCAAAAAGATAACATGTTCATTCGTTCAAGCTATAAGAAAGCAATACTTAACAGTACATCAATTTACTGTATACCATTTTGAGCTTCAAAGTTGTCTATGATCAAGGTTTCCCCCAGAAAACTTAAGCCCGGTGCTTGGAATTTCAGGGCAGTCATTCATCCAGCGACCCGTCGTGTTTTTGAGTTAAAAAATGTTTAAAGTTGGCAGAAAATTTAAAATATCACTTTATAATTATGTGTTGTTGACAGATTGGAAGATTAATACCTGAACACCAACTGTAAAATCTTAAAAAATGCAAACATTCTAAAAAGACTTCACTAAATAAGGTATACTTAGCCTGGTGGAGGCACAAGTAAAGCCTGGTGGCCCGCCAAGCTTATAATACACTGAGGGAAGCCCTGAAGATGTAACATGCTGGATTTGGAAATGTCTTGCTGAGACGACTGAACTGGTTAGAAAATTGTATTGGCAGATCAAATCTTTTTGGCCCGGAACTACTGATTAGTGTTTAATGCCTCACTGCTTGTTTATTTGTGATCAGTTTGCATGAATCTCTGCATTCCATCATAACAGCATTTTACCCTTTGCTTTTCATAAAGAAACTCCACATCAAATTCACCAGCTTATTGGTTTGATATGCAGTGCCCTCTGCTGGCTCGTTCCAATATTATTCCTATTTGAAAGTAATGCATAACTAGAAGATTGTTCATGTGTGTCCAGATAAAAAACTTTTTTACCTTTGGTTTTAGTTATTTTATGACTATTGTATGAATTAGGAAATTGTAATGATACTTAAAACCACCAGGTTTTTTTTTTTTGCGAGTTTTCTGTTGTCACCTACAACAGAAATGTATACTTTCAAAAAAATTGACATAGGGTTAGTGTAGCCTCTTTTCTCTGAATTTACTGTTCTCATGTAATTTGTCAGGGAAGAGTCAGTTACCCAAAGCATATGCTTTCTATTGTTTCTGAACCATATCACATTGAGCATGCCTTGAGGCCAATAATGACGCACAAAGTTGCAGCTGTATTTCTTCCATTGGTAAATGCACACATTTCAGCCTTTAAAGAGTGACAGTGATGGCTTCTCTTTAAACAAACCTACATTGTAAAGAAAATGCCACTAAAATCCAAAGCATTTTTAGATTAATTTAATATTGTAACTTGCATTTTAAAGACACAGACAGTCCAAAACATGATAGACCACCCACAGAGAAAGAGAGAGAGCAAAGGCAAAGAGCTGGAGTCTAAACAAGCCCTCCACACTGTCCCTCAAAAGGACCATTTGAACAGAAATCAAGCCCTGGCAACATAGACTTGTGTTTTGTTCAGTCTGTATCTCACAGTCACATACATGGAGTTTACAAAACTGGACCAATCACTTTACAGTTCCTTGCTTCATAGCCATTGGTCACTATGTTAGCACTTTGTCATGTAGTATTTACATGTAGCAAAAATAAAACTGTTAGATGTTTGAGTACCAGATGGATCAGACTCTGTTCTAAAATCTATTTAAATTTTACATCCTGTCTTTTCTCGTTCCCGTTCTTTATTTTGTAAACCAGTTTGGCAAAGAAACTGACAAAGGATCGTGTTTGTAACTTTTGGCTAGCATTTTTGTGTTTTGACTGTGCAACATAAAATTATATTTTTCTGCACTCTGCATCCATAGGTAACTTGTTGGCATCATTCTTTTTAACTTAGCGCTCTTCTATTTTATGACTTAAATTTGGCACTAATTAGCAACAATTTAAACATGAAAAAAAAAACATATTCTGTGTTAAAGGTTCTTGGCAAAAAGTTTTACAACTGTGCTTTTTTAATGTGCAGTGATTCTTAGTACTTTTTGCTGTATACAGATAAAAGACAGGTTCTGGGTTGGCTAGCTGAATTAATTTGTAAAAGCCAGGCTCAGTATCACCACCTCAGACTTTTGTTCTCTGCAATATGGCTGTCATTGTTACAAACATTTCTGACAGTATCTTGAAGAAATCTCAGATGTCAGCAGTAAATGAAAGATTTATAATTAACAAAAATAATAAACATTAACACAAGCAAGGAATGTCAATACATAAATACATTTACAATAACTACATGTTTTAAAAACTCAGTTCAAAATAAAACGCAGACATTTAAACAATGTTATAAAACAATATTATACAACAAATTGGAGATCAACTTTGTAGCAATGCTTAATACACGTTTTAAAATGTACACCATTAATCTGACTTTTCTTCCATTTACAAATTTCACCCTCCGACATATACCATACGTCACAGCAGAACAACAACTTGAGTTAATGGTAGGACAGGTGCATAGCAAAATAGAAGATCATTTGACAAGGTTAAGGAAACTGAAAACTGCAAAATTGGCTTTAAAAAACATTTAAAAACCAGGTTTAAGGCAAATTTCATTTAAAATTGGCATAGTCTGAGAAAATGTCAACAAAGTCTTGTACCACCCTGTAGCAGAAGTCATACTGTTCCTATAGGGAAAGAAGAAAGGTAAATTACATGGTGACCAGTAAAATGAGAAACTGTACAACTTTTTGGGAGAATACATTGTGCAAATATACACACAAATGTAAGGTATATTCTGATTACTGTATTTCATAGAGGAGTTTGGGAATCTTAAGCAGATCCTTGATTTTTTTCCACACTGAAACATCTCCATCACTTTGTTAGTGGTTTATCTTAGCCTGATCACTATTAAAGTTTATCACAGTACTTTTTGGAAAATTCCTTTTTTATTTTTACTCCTGCCCCCTGGAGGTTGGTGCTCAGTTGTTTTAGGGTTTTGAAATATTCAAGTAGTTCTTTGACGATTGTAATATTGTGCAGCTCTACTATCTCATAAATGTTGGACCTCAAATCCCCATGTTTGTGATTGAGTCCACTGACTGTAAAAACTCCAGTATGGACAAAATATCTATCATTGTGAGGAAGTTAGGTGGAGCACAGTCACAATATCAATGTAGACCCTGTAGTAGAGATGAAATGTTATTTTAAATTCACATTGTTGAAGTGGGAGATAACTGCCAAATAAAAATGAAGCACCCAGAAGAGATGGGCACATTTGAGCAAAATCGGGTGTACTCGCTTGTCTGTGAAGGGTGATTAAAATGGATTTTTAAGGAGCGGGCACATCTACATCAGAACCCAAAAGCCATTAATAGTGGCATCAAACAGTTAGCAGAATCTTCGATAATCAAAACAGTGAGTCAAGGTCACTCAGTTACACAGGGTCCCTACTTAGCATTAGCAGCACTTTATGCTGTTTGATTGAGCGGCTGTCATTATAAGTTTGTATGTGGCCAGATGGTGGTATTAATAACCATGCATGTACAGATGTCTGGATGAGTGAAGGCAGCCACACTAACCGTAATGCTGGTAGTTTAGGTTGTCTCTACAGACCTATACTCAGTGTTTTTTCTGACTATTAGGGCCTGGCCTGTGGAAACTGACATACATATCGCTGATACATTTCAGATTATTGGCAATATCATATTCTTCTACTTACAACAGTTTGGACCATATGAGGCCTCTGCATGCGTAAACTCTTGACTGTTTGGAACACGTCCAGCAGGCCTTCTGCTTTGACTCGCTCCAAGATATTGCTCAGTGCAATGAACGTACCTGTTCGCCCTGCACCAGCACTGTAGCATAAACACAAAATATTGGCTTTAGTACAGGTTTACCCAAGAATGAGCCACTTTCACAAAATGAAACCTACCTGCAGTGTACGACTATGGGATGGTTCCCAGACTGCTGCTGCTGTCTCTGCACTGAGGCGATGATGTCAATCATGCCTTTGCCCTCTGCCGGGATGCCGATCTCAGGCCAGCCATGGAAGTGGAAGTGCCTGATTGTCCTTGTCTGCTTCTCCTTTTAGAGGAGGAAATGCACAGGTAGATGAGAGATCATAATACCTTTGAAATGTGATTTACTAGCAGTTTATGAACGATAATGGGGTGTGCTGTGCAGTATATAAGAGGTGGGCCGACGAGGAATACTCTGGGAGGCGAATGTATAATCGCACCTTTAAAAGAGTGAAGTGGGTCGAAGTTAATGAAATATACGAAATAAGAACCACCCGGTTGATAAGCCTAAACGCATCCTGTTTTACTCTCACAGTCTAGAGTTTTATGTTTCCTGTTTTGTTCTAAGTTTTAGACAGTTGATGGATCACTTCCAAAACACTTCTACCAAGGAGTTGCATTTATTATTTGTAACAATTCTTTTAAATTCATATATTTTTAGATAAAGGTTGTGGAAGCCTGTACATATGCTATTCTTAGTTAATGTAAGCTAGCTGGTCAATGTGAAATTCTTTTGGATAAAAAAACAACAACTATTCACTTAGAAGGATCCAAATTTACTCACTCAAAGATGTGAGGTGTCAAAAACCAACATAAAACTGAGCAAAGGTTCGTATTCTGCTTGATTTGGTAACACATTTAAGAACAGACTCAGTTTAGGTAACATTTTACTAGTTTTTGGGATTTCAATGTTTAATTACAATTCTTACAGGCAAACAAAGTAGCTCCATAAGACAAGTCGAGTGTTGTAAATGATGTAAAGGAAGCCACATTTACATCTCTGATAATGGAAAGTTAATTTGCTTACCGGCACAAAGGTGAGTACCAGGTCTCGTAGACTGAAGGTTTCACACAAAGTGTCTCCTTTCAGCTCTACAGTGTAGTCTCCATAGGTAGCAGAGTCCTCTGTAGGCCAGTACTGGCAACATTTATCCTGCAAAACAGAATCGCTATATAAATATGCAGAGTATATAATGCATTATAATAGCTTTGGCAACAATGACACTGCATGTTATGTGAAAGAAGACAGTAAAAGTATAGATTTAGCTTAGTTAAGTGTTCAGAGTTGCTTTAGTGGATCACCTGCTCCCTCTCTTGGAGCTCTGTAAGCATTACAATGGAGTGACATTTCCATTCCCACACCATTCTCCAGAAATCCTCTACAGTATGGGGAACAGGGCCCTGTGTGGCAATGAAGTAGTCCTTCTGTCTGTATCCCTGTGTAACAGCAGAGCATTCATTTATTACATTTTTGATATAACAGGGTGAAGTATAAGTACTGTTGGTAACCTGTTGCTGCAGGAAGAGATATTTTCTTACATCTATAAAAGACGCGTTGATGTAATCTGTGAACTCTTGGCCTCTTCTCATGGAGAGAATGACTCTATTGAAATCATCTGAAATGGACAAAGCAGATGACAAACGTACATTAGAGCAACAGATGGAAATACTGATGAGGTTTTAGATATATAAACCGGCATGAGTTTTTCTCAAAGTAGACTGCTTGAAGGGTAACTGGATTTTTTGAAGTGAGGTTCCGTGAAATTATTTGTAATAGTTCCCTTACCTGTAGGAGAAAGATATTACTGTGGGCTTGGCGAAAAAAAGTCAGACAGACATGTACTGTTTTAGTTGACTACCAATTTAAGATAATTCTAATAAATAATTATATGCTAACAGATTAGCTGTCTACTGTATTCATCCACTTTCATAAGACCAAAATCCAATATTACCTTTAAATAATAATAATAAAAAACAAGAAATATGTGGATGAATAGCTGGCAGGAGTCTAATGCTAACATTTGGTACTAACAGTGCTCTTCAGTGGAGAAGAGGTTAATGGTAGAAGATTTGTAGTTGGAGGGAGTTTCAAGTATGTGTGGATTTTAGCTATTCACGGGTTGTTGTGGTCCCTAACTCCACAACTACCTGACCACAACTATCTTGAAACTGTCATAAGTAGACAAAATGGATTTCTTACATGGAATAATTTGTAGAACTCTGTTCTTCTTCATGTTTGCAGGAAGATTCCCAGTTCTCATGTTCTCCTTCATTATTCGCATGTTGGTCAGTTTCTGAGAAGTCAAAATAATGCATAGTGTGAGTAATACAAAAATACATTCATTTTAAAATTAAATCTAAGGTTCATTTGCTTTGTAGCTAACTTCACAATACAGATTTTTTGTGATTAAATTTTGCTAAAAAAAAATCTAAAGTTGGCACCAAAGGCGGAACTTTCACCTTTTTATGGCACATTCATGCTCATTGTACAATTCATGCATTAATATTACTACTGACAAAGGTTTTGTCATCAGGGGCCAAATTTTTAAGGTTCACCCAAATCAATACTATTGTGCACAATCTTGTTAGAATAATATCACTAAGGGTGTTACAGCTTTTCTGATTTTGCGTGTTCACATTTCAAATCTTTTTTCCGTTTCAATAAACAAAGTAAAAATATTTGTCAGTGCATGCGATGTGAAGAGAAATGAAATATCACAGAAGGCCACATCCTTTCATAAACATTGTTCACCCCCGCTCTGAAAGCCCACAATGACCTTCCTGCTTCCTCACCAATGGTTTGTTTTAATTTAGTTTTACTTCTATCAGAATTAGGCCACAGGCCTCTATTGCTCTAGAGCTGCCTGGAGTTAAATAAATGTTGGCCAATCATTTAAGCAGTATGTATTCAGACTCACCATTCCTGTAATATATAGCAAAGAACTGACACCTGAGTTTTTCATTGCCAAAATGAAACAACATATTTGCTTTGTTTTAAAGCAGACATTGGCCAGAAGCAACCTTTTAAATGAAACCTTGATAAGATGGAAACCATTTTTCCAATTAGATGGAAAGACTATTCACTGTACTTAAGAAAACACCCACAACCAGAATCTCATCAATTATAGATTTTTTTTTTTAACGATGTACCCAAAAATCGAACCTACTTCCGATTGCTATCTGTGATCCCAACTAGGTCTTGCTCATGACACTCTTTGTTGTAGACCTAAAGACAGTTAGTTTCAGTATCAGAAGAAGCAAAGCGAGCATAAGATTATCTTCTACAAGTTGTGAGATGTCTGTGGTTGAGGCTAAGAGGGAGAACAAGACTAAGCAGATAAGATGGCAAAGTTACAGATTACACTTTATTAATTCGAACTCAAACTATCATGATTAAAAAACCTTGAAAGTGTTTCACAAACCTTAGTCAAGATAAGGCCCAACGTACTTTACTATTCACTCACGGACCATATTTTCAAAGTAATCGCAAAGTAAAGATGCCAGAAATCCAAGTTTATGATGCAAACTCGGTTATCATTTTTGTTTCAAAAATAATCACCTTGTTTCACAGGAACTATCTCACCCAGCGATACGATGCCACCTAATATAAATAACCTACGACTGCTTAGAACAGGAAGAGTACAAAAACGTATTTTGAATGCTGTTCATAAATCTTGTTCTACTATAGTAACTTCATATTTTAGTCAATAAAGAAAAATCTAAATTTGCTACAATTACTATGAACTTGTCGAGGTAAAAATCTGATTGCAAATGGCTACAAATTTCTGATTAGTGTATCTCCAAGTACTTTACATTGGTAAGCAAAGTTTATTTAAGTGTTACTAGCCTTTTTATTTAGTTTTATTTTTTTGTTGTTTTATTTAGACGGTATGTGAAACAAATCAAATTACTTTAAACTCCTCCTCCAGGCCCACACGGTCACTGTCGGCAAAGGTGTTGTGCAGTTTGTGCAGATGTCCTTCCAGAGATGACACATCCAGCTCTGTGTCTCCATAGAGGTAGTATTCAAGCAAGGCCAGATAGACGAATGAGTACTGCATCTAGGGCGAGGATAGACAAATGTTAAATACACACTGTATGGGTAGTTGATGATAATGCACCAGGGAGTCCATCTTTAACTCACATCTGTCTGGATGAGCTGGGAGCGCTGCTCTCGTATCTTGGAGACGAACCCAAACACATCAACTATCTGCTCCGCGTGCATCATGTCGATCATGCCGTCGATTACGATGAAGGTTCCCGTTCTCCCAACACCAGCGCTGGGGACAGAAAACACACACGTTGTGTTTACCACAACGCTCAGCTGACACTTGTATGGTAATGGGAAGTGGGAGAAAAACAAAAGGACATCTGTGCTTGTAAACACATTCGTTGCTATAAATCACTTTGTTTTTGTTTACCCACAGACTCACAGAGAGTATATTCATACCCAAATACATAATTTCCCATAGGAACTAAGTGGATAACTGAAACAAACAAAACCTCATTCAGAAATACTAAGCTTGTTCAGTTCAAGTAAATGCATTTAGCTACATCAGCTGCTGAGTCTTCAGTACCTGCAGTGGACCACAATAGGCCCAGAAAACGGCGGATTCACAGCCTTGACCTTTTTAAGGAACTTGAGCATGCCAATGGGGGAGAAAGGGACTCCAAAGTCAGGCCAGCTGGTGAAGTGAAGCTGTGTGACTGGTCGGGGAGTCTTAGCAGCATCACTGGCTTGCTGTGAAAATAAAATATAAATATTGACGTTATATAGTAAGACAATAATTTATGTTTTCAGAAATTACCTAGAAAGCTTTTCTCATCTAGGAGAATCCTATTTTGCTTTGTGTAAGCCTGTAAAAGGTCTGCATGATTTGTCTGGCTAAATTAATGTTCTAATATAGAATCCAATTAAATATTGCATTATATTGTTCAGCCTTGTTACTAGGTATAAAAGATTAGAATGTCTTGCAAAGGGAAATATGACTGCACACCGTGGCTGTCTAATGATAATAAAGCTTCCTGTGATGTGTCGTCTCCCATCTGTTGCTCAATCAAATGTACTATATATTATTATTTTATGCCCCCTACAAATTAATTTAAACACAGTTTATGGTTTGTAGACCTATATTTCAGCTGTTTTAGCACTTAGACTTAACGCTAAAGTTAGTGTGCGATTCACTTCTTAAGTAAAAGCCTTGTTTCAGGACTGCGCAATGTATTGTCATCATAGTATCAAAGTCCCCAACATAAATGTCACAAAGGAGAGCAGTATTAGGGCTGCACAGTGGCGCAGTTGGTAGAGCTGTTGCCTTGCAGCAAGAAGGTTCCCGGCCCCGGTCTTTCTGCACGGAGTTTGCATGTTCTCCCTGTGCATGCGTGGGTTCTCTCCGGGTTCTCCGGCTTCCTCCCACA
>CAEGAE010067970.1:0-31912 GCA_903067095.1 Girardinus metallicus | reverse complement strand
GACATAGTTAAATGTAATTAAATTAATTCATCAGCCTGAGTTTTTAATGTCTGATCAGTTGATCTATGATGATCTTTTTTCCACTAAATCAGGGTCTGGACTTTGAGAGAACCAGTAAGCACACTCTACTGATTTCAGTGGTGAATGAGGATCCTTTTGATCCTTCTGTTTCGTTGGTCACTTCCACTGCTACAGTGGTGGTGACTGTGGAGGATGTCAATGAACCTCTGATATTTGATCCAAAAGAGATGCATGTTTCTAAAAGTGAGAACCTTGAAGTGAACAGCACTGTGGTGCGGTACACAGCTTCTGATCCAGACACTGCACGCAAACAGAAAGTCATGTAAGGAACCTTTAAACTTTATATTCCATCTGTTTGAAGGGAAATTTGCTACACTTTTTATTTTAGGGTTTATCAGATCTCTTTTCCCAGCAACAACTGAGCAAACATTAATCTTGAAAATCTTATTAAATCTTGTTAATTATATGACCAAATATCAACTCCAAATTAACAAATTCAGTCATGTTCTGTCCAATCCAATGTAACAGTAATCATAATGCAGATCCATCAGATTCAGTTGAGTCTGAATTGCATATTGGTAATTCAGATTACTAAGTGCTCTGTCTGCAGAAACCAGCAGAGTCTTATCTAATTCGTCACGTTGTCTCTCATTTCAACATGTGCTACTTTGCTCCACATTATGATGTTGGGGTCATGCTATTTTATGCCTGCATGTGCAGGTATAAGGTGATCAAGGACCCAGCTAAATGGCTCAATGTCGACAAGGAGACTGGAATAATCACAGTGAAAACCCAAATGGACAGAGAATCTCCACTTGTCACGGAGGAGAAATACACAGCCCTGATTGGTGCATATGATGATGGTAGGTGTGTGAGTTAGTTGATTTGTACAGCAGCAGCTACATAAGAGGACATTTTGGAATCAAATGTGAAGTTAAACCTAACAGAATAGCTTCATTGATGTGGTCGGCTGTGAGCTGAAATCAAACGTAAGACCTCAGAAGTTAAGGGTCCTCCACTTCTGTAGCCTTAGGAAGCCTTCTCCTTTAGCTTGCTTTGTGGGACTTCTCTCTAGAAGAATCACAAGTATTGCAGTTTTAGATTTCCTAGCCTTGTCACAAGAGTCTCAGTAGATTGTTTAAGCCATCCGTGTGATGGCTCACGATTTCCTGACCCATGTCTCTCATCTCACCAGATCAGATCCCAGCTACAGGAACCGGAACTTTGATTATCAAGCTTGAAGATGTCAACGACAACCCCCCTAGCATTGTGGAGCGTGAATTTGAGGCATGTCAGCAGAACATTTCGTTGCCGCATGTTTTTCAAGCAGATAAAATCTAGTGGAAATCTTTGTTTATCCTTATAGTACTTAAAGAGAATTTTTATTTTATTTTTTCTAATCTCTTTTGAATTTTTAAACAAAAAAATTATCAATTATTTACAAGTAATGGCGTCCCAACACCAACACCAGCGTCATGTACTCGTACGATTAAAAGCAAGTAGTTACTCAGAACCAGTACCACTTTTGTTCTGTGTGTTTCCTCTTTATCTGGGTTAGAACAAACTCCATACCAGGTGGTTGTGGTAACACAACAACAAGTTATTTGCTGAAGAAAAAAAATAATAAGAAAAGAGAAATTAGGTGGCAGGAGGGGGTCAAAATGTCTGCAAGATATTTGAAGATAAACATGGCAGATACTGAAATAAATGCAGTTTTGTTATTTATTTAATCATTTTTATTATGTATTATTTAGCGTGTCATGCCGTAGTTTTGATTTGTTTCCGTTTTTAAACATTTTTTTGTGATGTATAAGCACAAACGTATTAACTACTCGGTAGTGGTTCTTGGAATCTGAAGGAGTAGTACTTTGTACTCAGTCTGGAATAAACGCCTGCTTACAAGTGTGCTCTAGCATATTCACCAGTGTTTCAAATACATTTTTCCCCACAGATGTGTAACAAGAAACCAATTCCTCATGTGCTGAATGTAATGGATAAAGATGGATCAGGTTTTACTTTTCCATACAGTGTCGTCCTACGGGACGCTTCAAAGGCTGACTGGACCGTTAAGATGAACGAGACTGGTATGTTTACCTTTTATACTAAAATGATTACAAACTTGTTCCTAAGAACAGGAAACGATCCCAACAAATTGAAAAGAGTACCGCTTTCACAAATCGTCTTTCGCCTGCAAAGATGTCCATAGAGACCAATTGATCTGTTCTGTGAACCACTGACGGTTTGTTAGGGCGGTGTCTCCAGCCCTGGTCCTCCAGGCTCACCGCCCTGCAGGTTTTAGGTGTTTCCTTGCTTCAGCCACGGTGATCTCAATTCACAGGTTTTTGCTGAACTGCAATCAGCCGAATCAGGCGTAGTAAAGCGGGGAAACATCTACAGCATTCAGGGCCTTGAGGGCCAGGGTTGGGAAACACCGATAGGGAACGCAGAGGTTTTGATGGACCTGCTTTAGTCCATTAATAAATCACACAAAGTGTCAAATAAATGACAGCCAGATGAAAAACATGGTTGACTTGGAGCAGCCTAATGAGTCACAGCTGATCAGGAGGATCCGGATCAATCCACTTAACTTCATGTTTTGTTAGATATCCTAAAACATGATCCATCAGATGGATCATGTTTAGTTTTTTAGTTGGAGTACGTTTTTTTGAGAACATCAGGATCCATTAAAGTGCAGATGAGATCTTGAGAAAAATCAAATGATGGGAAAATTATTTCTGTTTTTTTTTGTTGTTTTTTTTGCTCATAGGCACAGGCATTATCGTGAGATTAAAGCCTGATATTGAAGAAGGAAACTACAAGGTGGCCATGAGTGTTTCAGACTACCAGGGTCTGTCACAGGTCAGCACGGTCACAGCTAAAGTGTGTGACTGCACTGGAATACCAATCTGCCAGAAACCAGGGCCAAGAGCTGCTGGCTCCAGCTCTTGGCTCATTGCTGGAGTTCTTTTATTGGTGCTGGTGGGAGCTGGTGAGTTTTAAATGTTCATTTATGGATGGATATGAAAATATTTCTTTTAATCATGAAACACAAAATAACAACACGCATTTGGGACCAGAAAATAACCAACCAAATTCAGTGATGCTGAACAAAAAGCAAACAAGTGGGAAAATATGCTTCAGTTCTGAAAATTATAATCACAAGTACTGGATAAAACAGATATTATTTATATTTGTTGTTAAAATACTGACCCATTCAATAAATTTCAATATTATTGAAAAGTCAGTTCATTCCAGTAACTCCATCACCAAGTGAGACACGTTAGACAAAGACTGATGTTTTAGCACATCCATCCACCCATTTTCATTATACCCTTGTCCCTTAATGGGGTCGGGAGGGCTGCTGGTGTCCATCTCCAACCACGTTCCGGGAGAGGCGGGGTCACCCTGGACAGGTCACCAGTCTGTCGCAGGGCAACACAGAGACAGACAGGACAAACAACCATCCACACACACTAGGGACAATTTGGAGAGGCCAATTAACCTGACAGTCATGTTTTTGGACTGTGGGAGGAAGCCGGAGAACCCGGAGAGAACCCACCATGCACAGGGACAACATGCAAACTCCAGGCAGAAAGACCCCGGGCCGGGGTTTTAGCACAGCATCACATTTGAAATTAACATGTTACATGAAACCAATAACACATAATTTCCAATTTGTGCTCCTGTTTTTAGTGATTGCTTTGACTGTGTATTTGAAGATGAAAGGAAAAAATGAAGATAGAGTGAAAAGACATGATGATGATGACAGGGATGAGCTTGTTTTTTCTAATGAAGAGGGAGGTGGAGAGAGCATTCAGCAGGTAAACAGTGACGTGTCTCTACACCTGACACATAAGATGTTGATACATTTGTTTAAAATCCACAATAAATTGTGATTCCAACATAGTAATAATTGAAAAACATTGGACTTGGCATATTTCTTCTTAACAATTCAAATGGATGATTGCGGATTGGAAAATAACCCAATATGTTTCTAAGTGTAATTCTCCCTCTCTGTCAGGATTATAGTGAGAGTGTTCTCCACTTTGCTCTGACCAACAAGTCTGACATGTCCAGGATCGTCATGGCTCCTCCTCCACTTGAAAGCGGTCCCCGGTACAGACCTCGGCCCACCGACCCAGATGAGCTCGGCGGCTTTATTGACTATGTGAGTGAAACCCTTGAGAAATGTTTCCAATTGTCTTATATCTAGTTTAAACACCAGATTTCTTAACTTTTGCCTTTCATAATTCAGAACCTGAAGGTGGCAGATACAGACCTCACTGCTCCCCCATTCGACTCCCTGCTGGTGTTCGATTTGGAAGGAGGCGGTTCTGAGGCAGAAAAACTCTCGTCTCTGTACTCCTCGAGCGACGGAGACCAGGACTACGATTCCCTCAAAGAATTGGGCCCTCGTTTCAAGAAGCTGGCCGACATGTACGGAGGAGGAGATGATGACATGATGTAAATGTACCCACACTGTGAGAAAAATGGCTGCATGCAGTCTAACTGTGACAATGTGTGAAATGGATATCTGTGTGACGTGTGTAATCAGTCCTATTCCTCTTTAAGCTGTTCTTCGTTAGGATCTTCAGGTTAAAGCCTTACATCAGTTTTAGTTCTTTATTTATGATTCTATTCTTTATTATACATATGCACTTGAAAGCTCAGTTTTACTGGTGTGATTTGTGGAGAATGTAACCAATATAGTAAGTACTTTGTGTCTTGCCTTTTTTTTTATTAATCTTTCCATCAGTGTTTATTTTTCAGTACATTAGATCCATGCAAAGTTCTACAGGCATTGTGCAAGAGTTGATGAGATCAATGTTTTTGATTTTTTTGTACAAAAAGAGATGTCTGCAATATTTGAAGATAACATATGACAAATGCTTTTTAATATTAAATTCTTTAACTAAATATGTCTTTATGCTTAGGAGAGTGATTTTGCTTTTTTTAACGTATAACGACTATTATAAATGTAGTACATATCTATAGTTATGCATGCAGTTATTTTCAATAAGTTATATTTTTGTAAGTCCATTTACTTTAATAACAAATAAGTGAAACACATTCTACAGATTAATTCCAAAGAGGCTGCTTTCAAACCTGTATTTTGTTCATGACGATTTTCTGCTTACAACTGATGCAAAGACGACATTTTAGATTAGAATATGATTCATCAGACCATTGAAAAAGTAATGCAAAAATGTATGCTTAATGAAAATTAATACCTGCTTAAAGTTCCTGTTTAAAACTTTATTTATATAGTGCCTTGAAAAATGAAAAAAAGCGTTTCAACTAACAGAAAAAAAAAATCAAGACAAAATTAAACAGAAAGCAGATTAAAAAACATCTATAAGGGAAGCCACTGGGTCAGCTGATCTCAGAGTCAAAGGAGGGAAGTCTTGGTGCCATAGAAGAATGTATAATATATAATGCTATAATGGTTATAGCCTTTTAAATATATAACTGAAAAATCTTTATTAGCATTAAAGCAATGAACCTTTGGTTACAGAGGCTTAGCATGTTTTTGAATGTTTTGCTGATTTGTCATAATGAGCTCCAAGTCTACAAAGTTGAATTGCCTCATTACCATCACCCTAATCTTTTGCTCCCTCCATAGAATCTCTTAAGAGATTCCCTTATACATTTGCAGATGAGCCTCTCCAAAAATGTTAATATTGTGTCCGGACAGTAGAAACATGATGGTTACCTTAAAACTCCCAAACACCAATGATGCACATGTTGCACAACATTTTTGTTGTTCAGTGTTTGCTCAGTGGCACCAGCACAAAAGTAAAATAAAACAAACAAAAATGAAATTAACAAATATAACAAGGGTTAAAAGTTTCTCCTTTAAAAGGCTTGCAGAAAGCTAACTGCTCAAATATTGAACAGTCGAAAACATCTTCCTTGACCTCTCAACAAGATGTCGTTACAATTAATGAAATTAAACTAAAACGGTTCATTACAAAATATCCCAACAACCATGAAATGTTCAACGAGTTACTACAGACCCATTTAAAATGCAAGCAGCGATTTTCTTTAAATGTACCAAACATGTACAATACATTTTCATCCTGTTCTCCATTATTATCAGGCAGTTTCTGAAAGTGGTACCCCCTCAGTCAGATGTTCGTATTCCGGGTCTTGCGAGTCAGAATCACATCCCTTACAAACACCAGCAGGATGTTTCAGGCGGGAGCAATCAGGAAGAAAAGAAGGAAAAAGTTAGTATAATATGGAACAAGTTGTCTATAGTAGAATTGATGCACATTATTTTTGTTTAGTTTTCACAAAGAATAATGCTGATTGTCTTTAAAAAGTTTGTGAAAGGAGAACAACAGCATTGCTGGGTTTTTACTTCACATACAGGATGATCACAGCTAAATCAGCTAAGAACTAAACAAGATCAAGAAAAACATTTATATATTTTTTTTTTTCATCCATTGGCTTATGTCGTTTAGAAGAGTCTCCTGGGCACATGAACTTTTGCCCATTAACAGTTCAGCTTCTGTAAGACGTAACACTTTTTTACGATTCATATTGTCTAAAAGATGTTTTTGCTGAAACACGACGGTAAGAGCAGAATCAACCTGTATCAAATGTTCACCTGAATGTCCTCTCTGTCGTTCCTCTCCTCCTCTTCAAACATGTTGTCTGCCATGCTGAGATCTTTGAGTTCAACAGGTTTCTCCTCTGCTCTCCTTCGTCTCACCAACAGAAACAATGTCAACCCCAGCACTAAATGAAGAGCAGACGACTTTAATCACCAAACTTTTAAAGCCCAACAAAATTCCATGAAGTTGGAAGTATCTCTGGATTTTGTTCACGAATGAGGGAAGAAGAGAGCCGGAGATCGACAGACAAATTGGCGCAGCGTCTGCAGTGAAGTGGGCGCTGTGCCGGTCCATTGTGGGGAAGAAAGAGCTGGGTCAAAAAGTGAAGCTCTCGATTTACTGGTCGATCTACGTTCCTACCCTCATCTATGGTCACAACCTTTGGGTCATGACTGAAAGAACAAAGTCGCAGATACTAGCGGCTGAAATGGGTTTTCTCCGCAGGGTGTCTGGGCTCTCCCTTAGAGATGAGGTGAGAAGCTCGGTCATCCAGGAGGGACTCGGAGTTGAGCCTCTGCTCCTTCAAATAGAGAGGAGCCAGTTGAGGTGGCCAGAGCATCTGGTTAGGATGCCTCCTGGAGGTACACATCAACCACAGACAACATACAGAAAGCAACCAGAGCCCAGCAAAACAAATGGCTCCCAGTTAGTACTAATTAGCTAACAATGTAGCTTGGCTTAGGATTTTAGTCAGAAAACATAAAGAACCATTCCCGACAAAATGTTACACAGTACTGAAATAATAATTAATAAAATGAACTTACAAACAAAAAATATAAAAGGAACGAACGTGTCTGAGGGACAGCCACTGACGTGTACAGCCAGGGCGGTTCTGCTCAACTGACCAAATGATCAGAAATGCCCACTTGGTGTCAGTAAGGCTCAGTTATACCACTTCTGATTTAGTATAAGGGAAACTAAACAAAACATCACGATGGCGTCGGCACACAGATCAGTGCACAGAGAATCTGTTTTTATTCCCCAAACTCAGGACAGGATTGTTTGCCAACACAAGGAGATGTTCTGAACAAAGACTGTCACTGACTCAATGTAACCTCCTGGGTTTCCGTAGTTAGAAACTTTTTAAACTATTTGAAATGGCAGATAGTCCTACTTGTCAGATGTGGATACAGTTGATATTTGTACCTTTGGAAATGAGTAAAGCAGATGTCAGGCCAACAGGAAACAAGAAACAAATGACTTGGTGAGGCAGGCTGCTGGCTGAGACTGGTTTTCACTCTGAATTCACACCAGACTAATGTGCTTTAATGAAGAAATCTGATCTAGGGGTTGGACAGTTTTGATGGACAGTCATAGCAGGTAAAATTTAGTGTGTATATGAATAAAGTATATTAGTAATAGTGAAGTATTTATAATGTTGTTGTGTAAATTGTTAAATGTCCAACTTCATGGGCCTCAGTGTTTGTCCAGTATGTTCATATTAGTGTCACGCTACAAAGTTAGCAGATTCTCAGAGTTTAAAATTATTCTCGGTCTCTTGAATTAAAAGCTGTGTCTTTAATTTGAAGAAGGCATTATATTCATATAGCAACACAATCAAATTTCAAACTCACTGATCAGCAGCACCACGATGGCCTTCAGTATTCCCAGAATGACTGGCGGGTTGGAGCCGCCAACATCTTTCTCCCGACAGCTCACACCTTCTCCTGTGCAGTCACACACTCTGGCAGTGACTGTGCTGACCTGAGACAGACCCTGGTTGTCTGCAATGCTCATGGCCACAATGTAATCTCCAATCTCCAGCTCACGGTTTAAAGTTAGGATAATTCCTGTTCCTGCAAAATAAGAAAATAACAATAATTTATCAGGAATTCCACCAGTTTTAAATTTTTTGGGTTTATTCACAGCAGGAAAATGCTTAGATCATCCTTTGAAGTTTAGATTATGTTAGTGGTCAGTTTCTATCTGCCAATTTCTTCCTCTTAGTTTCACTTTGTCTGTGTTTGACTCATTGGCAACAGTTTCATTCATTGGCAACTTGATGTGCTCATTCAAGTACATCAAAGAATGTGCTAATCCTAACCCTAATGTTTGGGTTAGGGTCAGTGCTCAAAGAATGACACATTATGATCAGTTGGGTATAGCTGATATACTTACTGGTGCTGATCATCCTAGCAGTCCAGTTAGCCTTCGCAGAGCCAACGAGGCTGACGTTGTATGGAGAAGTAAAGCCTGGTCCATCTCTGTCTGTCACAGTCAGCAGCTGAGGAACTGGTATCTTGCTACACACCTGTGGAAATAAACTAGATTTGAAAAATCCACTTTAATACTGATTTATTTTTTATTTCAAAAGTTAACAATTTTGTATCAAGTATATAAAATTCTATTTTAAAGTTTATATGTAAGACTATTTTAATTGTACCAAAAAAGACATACTGTGAATTTGCGTTCCTCAATAGTAGGGGGGTTGTCGTTGACATCCTGAAGATGAATAACCAGAGTTCCAGTTGCTGTAGCCTGGATCTGATCTGGTGAGATGACAGACATACAGCAAATCAAATCAAATCAAATCAAATTTTATTTGTATAGCACATTTCAGCAACAAGGCATTTCAAAGTGCTTTACATCATAAACATAAAACAGAGTCATGCAACAGAATCAACAATCAAAACATTCATTAAATTCATAAATGATTACGTTTCAAATACAACTCTAAACAGTTGGGTTTTTTAACCCACCTTGACCTTCAGTCATGGATTCATGTCAAGCCAGGTTTTTATGGCAGAATATTTCTGCCATAATTTGAGAGCACACATTTTCAGTCTGAAAGAAGGATTGCATGTCTTTCTTCTCAAATTTTTTTATACTTTTGCTTACATTTTCATTTTGAAAGCAGGACTTCATGTCTTTTGTCTCAAAACTTGTAATGTTTACTCAAACCTTTCCCCTCGCGCTCTTGCGGAACTCTGCTTGCTTACGAAACATTCTCTGCTTGCTTTGGAACCGCCTTTTGGCACCATCACCTGGCAACCTCCAGTACAATGAAAGTGTTGTACTGGGTGCGCTTGTTTCCTTCTAGCAGGTGTGCCTGTGTGGCTGCTATTGATTGTAGCAACCTGTGCCACCCGTTGGATGTAGGGAGTTGATTGGGTGAACAAATACCTGCCTAATATCAGAAGGTTGTTAGCGAACAGTAGCACACTGCTGACCGATGTTCAGTGTAACATGAAGCAGAAAGCTGAAGCCATTGTTTCTCCCTACATCCAGTGGGTGGCACAGGTTGCTACAATCAATAGCAGCCACACAGGAACACCCGCTAGAAGGAAACAAATGCACCCAGTACAACACTTTCATTCTATTGGCTGAGAGGTTGCCAGGCAATGGTGCATTTTTGTTCCAGAAGCAAGCAAAAAATGTTTTGTAAGCGAGCACAATCGGAGCAGAGACTACGTCTGAGCGCAAGGAGAAGTTTTGAGTACAAGCATTATAAGTTTTGAGAAGAAAGATATGAAGTCCTGCTTTCAAAATAAAAATGTAAGCAAAAGTATTAAATGTTTTGAGAAAAAAAGACATGAAATCCTTCTTTCAGACTGAAAATATGTGCTCTTGGATTATGGGTTCCTCTATAGGCCTTTGAGGTTCAAGGTGTTAAATGTGTCTTGTTACAATGTTATGGGAGACAAAAGAATCTTCAGTAATATCCTATGGCTTAATGCCTACCTGAGTTCAAAATAATAAGACTAAGGTAATATACACATGACCACCCTCTGGACGTTCAGTTCAGTCTAGAGATCCGTAAACACAGAAAACAGAGTTCTTTAATGTACTTTTTGTCAAGACTAAGGAACAAGGGATGAAATCTTGTTTATTTAGTGTACAAGAACTTTAAAATTACCATTTCAACATTATCAACATGCTAATTGGACTGAACTGGACTCTAATGAGAGCAATTTTCATTCATTTTCATTTGACTTGATTTATTCTTCTCTGACATCTGTGTAAATATAATGACCTTTGTTAAGAATCTGTAATATGTGAAAGAGCCTTGGAAAAAATTCAGCTGAACTAAAAAGATGCATCATTGGTTGTGAAGATATTAGAATGACTTTGGTTATAAATACATAATCACAAATTTTGAGGACATAAACAATGCATTCTCATTCCAAATCAATTACTTATGGAGGAAAACTAAACTCTGCTTGAGAAAAACCTATTTGATGCATTACTTCTCTTTGTTTCAGTACAATGTCAAAAAAAGCCTCAGCCAGGACAAACTAAACTCAATGAATAAAGTGTTGTTCTCTCACAGTAAAAAAAAAGTCAGAAAGAAATCATCAATTTCAAATCAAATATTAATACAAGCACAAACCCTGATATTAATCTCACAGATTTACAGAGCAATAAGGGAAGACTAACCTGAAGCTGATCAGATCGGTGTAGATGAGCGGAGGTATGAAGAAAGAAAGAATCAGCTTCCAGACCTCGGTAGACCTCTCCATGTCACCCCACCATATCTCAGACAACAGAGACTGTAGCAAAGCAACAAAAAGTTACGATGTTATCAAAGACAGAAGACAGACTGATGATATTCAGTCTGTATCTACAGCCATAATCAGTCCAAGAACACTGGGAAGCCTAACAAATGTGAAGTAAGCCAAAAAATTTCAGTAAAATTTCAAGTCAAAGTAATGATTTTTTTATTATCTTCTCCTACTCTACAAGATTCTTTTTAGAGACTTCCACCATAAACACACATTGACAATGCTTATTATAGTGTGTGAGGATGGAACTGAGATGTTGCATTGCAGTTTATTGCAAGCATTGCAATAAAGTGCAATGCTTGCACTTTATTGCAATGGAAGCATGTACAAGAAGCTATACATATATGTAATTCTTGTACAGTTATCTGGGGCATTACTTTGCCATTCAAGACTTCCAAATGCAGACAAAGATCTGAAAGTGATACCAGCTTTCTGAGTTTATTATTATTATACTTGTCGAGCTCACACAATGAACATCTCTTCTGTAGTAACTATTTCAGTAAGAGGTGTTAGGAGTATTTTACCTTCTTATTAAGTTATGATTGTTTTTTACTGATTTGTTCACTTTAACAACAGAAGGTATGTGATCACAATTACATTGTGTGACAAGAATGTATTCTGTCTAAAGTAAAGCTTTGTTGCAATGAGTACTAATGGTAAATGGCTTTTACTTTTATAGTGCTTTCTCAAGTCCAGAGGACCCCAAACACTACATTAAGTCATTCACCCATTCACACATACACTGATGGTGGCAAGCTACTGGATGGTAGCCACAGCTGCTCTGGGGCAGTCTGCCAAGTACTAATCCTGAAATATGCTAAAGAATGATCTGGTAAACTTTTAACATCTCTGTGTTTCTGTGGAGGAGTGGAATACAGTACTAAGAAGATTGACGACAGTATTGAAAAAGGTTAAACACAAGATAATCAGGGAACTATGATCCTTAGAATAATTTGACTAAATGCCATAATTTTCTTAGTGCAAAATCAATATAGAAATAAACTGAGAACAGACTGGATTTGAATTTGGTGAACATTTGCTTTATTGTCACCATTATTTCTCACATGGAGCACCTGCATTTCTCACACAGAGTGATTTTAAATAGTCTTGAATAACAGGCATAAACAAGGGAGAAATGTACTCATCCAAAAGGGGACAAATTTATGTATAGAGCAAATACTTTCTTAGATTTTGGGACACAAGAGAAGCACAGTGGGAATCATTATCTTCAAATGGAGAAAACATGGGATTCAGTCACTGACAGGCCAGATTTTTGGAACTATGTATTTTTCTACCTGAACACCAGCATGACTGAAGAACAATCGGGCATCGGCTGCCGTAGCCATCTCCAGACATGTAGCCCCGCCCCACACAGGAGACTTCCTTATAAGGAGTGTGAAGGAGAGGCTCTCACTGCTTTGGTGACACTCACCAAATACATCTGAAAATACAGGACAAACAGAACATGAAAGTTTTGGAACATAAGCTGGCCGGTTTAACACTAAATTCAAATCTGTGATTCATTTTGTTAGGTCAAAGAAGAGACTACAAAGAGCCTCATTGTTGATCACAAGCCATTTTCATTTACACTATCTCCTGATCAGACCTCATAGGATGGATTAAGATATGAGAAATTGGTAAAATTATGCTTTATATTAATCTTAATATTACTGGCTTGTATTAATGACTTTAATGCTCAATAAAAAAAAATAACTTGGTTGACAAAGGTAACATATTAGCCTTTTACATGGAAAGTAATCTAGTGTCATGTTCAACATTCATAAGAGTAATGAACAGGTGCAGGTTGTTGGAAATATTAGTGTAATTTAGCTAATGTTGAAATATTAGATTATGATTGTTTTTAGTAGGCTTCAATTTGGTTAACTTTAGACTCGGTTTAATTAGATGTAGTATTTATAGCCTAATCAGTAGAGTATTTTAAATTAGATGTAGTATTTGATTTATCTTATTTTTCGGACTATAACCTTTTTTCACTCGCTTTGAACCTTGCGGCTTATATCCAGGTGCATCTTTTCTATGGATTTTTCTTCAACCAGCAGGCAGCTCTTTAGCAGGAAGTGAATCATTGGAAGTCAAAATTGGAAATCAAAGAAGAAAGTGACAGTTTTTCATTTAAAACAAGCACATGTTAGCAGCAGGTATGCCAGAGAAATTTTTTCAAACTCATCAGGCAAACCACACAAAGAAGGTCATATGATGCAGCTTTTAAGATGAGGGCTATAAATCTGGCAATACAGGAGGGAAATAGAGCCGCTGCACGTAAACTCGGCATGGAATCCATGGTTTGGCGTTGGAGACCGAGGGATGCGTCCTTAATAACAGATTTATTGTGAGCGGCAGAGATATTAGTGGCTTATAGCTTATATATGTACGTTTCCAGTTTTTCTTTAAAACTGGAAACGTTTTAGTATTTTCCAGACTATAAAGTCTGGAAAATACTGTATTTAAAATTTGTCTACTTAGTAGAATTTTTCATATAAGACTACAACCTTAAAAATTTATAAGTTACATATATTCATCTGAAAAAATGCTGTAGTTTATTATAACCAAAGAAGCAGAAATCTAATCAGAAAAATGTTGAGCATAATAGATGTTTTAGTATTGAAATTGCTCATATCTGTTTTATACGAGTTTGAAGATATTGTATGGGATGGGTGCTAATTTTTATAATCAAAACCTGTTTGATGTAGCAAAGCACCAGATCAATGGAGAGGTCAGGAGGGCTTTGTGTGGAGTTAGACAACCAGTTCGGGGCAGTTTGGGAGATGGAAGTACACCTGGCTGTTAAAATTTGGTCCCACATTTTTTGAGTAGAAATGTTTCTGCATGAAATGGCACATTCATTGTTCTTAGCTTGTGAAGCTGCTTTAAGGAGGATGGCTTATTTGGCGAATTTACAAGATGCCATGACCTTTAGTAGAGTTGTTTTAGTGCAGCATAAGACATGCATTGTTCCTGGCCAGAAAAAGTCTCATGCTTTGTCTGCGTGCAGCGGTAGCTCAGAACCATGCTGCTGGGACGTAGGATAAGTCCACCTCTTAAACAAATAATGTCAGAATGCATCAGATAGAAAAAAACCACCTGGATGTACTTTGATATAAAAGTAATTGAGCTAAAACAGCTGGGGTAAGACTGCATTTTTTTTCTATCCACACAGCTCTCCCCTGAGACATGTCTTCGTAATTTGTATTTTTCTAAGGTAATCAATGTTTTCTTTGTGGCTTTGGTACATGATGGTCATGTTGAGATGTTGGTGTTATTTTATCCATTTGATTGTTTGAATAAATTCTTGTTGATTGTGAAGTGATTGTTGTCTTTATGGTTTCATATTTGCACCTGGCATTAACAGTCTTGGGGAGACAAGATAATGAGCAACAGGTAGAAATATCTCATTCTTAAGAAGGTCAATACGTTAGAATATCTTCAAAAAGAAAATTCAGTACTACTACTTGGTTCATAAAGCAAATCTCTGGCTTACAGCTGATAAAAACTAAATTCACTTTCTCAGAAAATTTGAATATTTCATTCATCTGTCCATCCATCCATCCCTGCTTATTCTCCTAGGGTTGTAGAGTTTTATCAGACTGATACTTTTAAAAATATTTGTATATGTTGTGGCCCACACATTCATGAATAATGGTGACTGACTACTATCAGACAGTGGATCAGCAGACAGTCCCTGAAACTCTTCACAAGCAATGCCTAAGATATTTACATTTAGGGAAATAAGTAACGGAATAAATTAACTTTTCCATATTAATTTCAAAAGATGGCCTACTTAGGGTCAAGCCTATAACCCAGGCCTGTTACTAACATGTTTAAACTCTATATGTAAAGGTAAAGATTCATTCAGTTACAATTCCTAAGCCTTCATCCTTTCAGGAACTAATTGATAAATATTTTCTTTGTGCAAACTCACCATTTGCCAGATTCTCAAACCTCTGTGCCAATTGTTTCATGGCCAGCTTGCTCTCTGTGTCATTCTCCAGCTTGGAAAGCTCCCTCAGAATCTTACAGGCAGCAAGAGCACTTAGCACAGACTCCCCTGCCTGATACAGAGACACAGCAAGCTAATTAAGATGCAATGAAATGAAGCTAAATTAAAGGCAATTTAGAAAAAGGTAGTATTAGGACTTGCACATGAATGCTACTGGTTCTGAAAGAACAGTCATCTTCAAATGGTCAAGTTTAAGCTAAATAAGTTCACACACACAAGCCTTGGACTAAAGATTTTAAAGTAACATGTTCTCACCATTTCCCAGAAGTATATAGCCATTTCAGTGCGGTTCTGTAAAACAGCCCAAATGAAGAGAGCTACCCAGGGTGAGAGGCATTGCTGGTTGCGATATGTACATTCGCCCTTCAGGATTTTGTTGACTTTCTGAAGTTTGGAAAAGACAAATCAGAGCAAGCAGTTAGTTTCTTTCTTATCTCTTTTACTATTCCACACACAATATGATTTTACATGTTGGTTTTAGCTATAAGATTGTTTAATATCCAATAGGTATCTCTCATGACAGACATTTTTATAACAAACTCATTAATGATCCAGCTAACTACACTTGTAATATTTTTTTCCATGTCTTGTCCTGTCGCAGAACTATTCACAGTACTTGAATTTTTCTGTTATGTTGTTTTATACCTAAAAAAATTATTTTTTAAACTTTGTTATATTTTCTTCATTTATTTTATTTTTTGTCTGGTTCTCCATTTTTTTATACTGCACTTATACAGTATAAAAAGTATTATTTTTATCCACTGCAGTGGATAAAAAGGAAAAAGAGAAAAGAGGAATAGCAGTGGGGCAAAAAAAGTTGAAAGCTCCCTTTCAACTTTTTGTTGAAAGTCCCCTTTGAACTTTTTGAAAGGTCACTTTCAAAAAGTTGTAAGAGGAGAAAAAAACTGATAGACAATACAAGAAAATACCCTAGGGTGAAAAACCTTAGAAATCTGCTTCTACACCTGCAAAAATTGAGAAAAACAAGGTAAACCATGAAAACAATGTCACAGAAAACACTGAACATTGATTAATACAAGATGTATTTAGTAATACCTACACTAAATACAGGTATTACTAAATACCTGTGGTGCCTGTATCACAGCTATTTAGTGATACAGATATCACAGGTATAATGTATTTGTAAACACACACATCCAAACCACCTGTGTATGTCTGTGTATGAGGATGACAGTATGAGAGAAGGGGAAAATGTGGCAGGTAAAATCCACAGTCTTGAGAACAATTCAGTCAGAAGAAGGTCCAAAAAGTAATGATATTGTCATGGTCATGTATGAGACTACATTAGCGTTGGTTACTTTTCATTTTCACAATTGCAGGAGAATGTCACTGTACAGCTTAATCATTTTCTAGCGTAACATTTAAAGCAGAGATTTTGATCTGAATATTTTGGCACATGTTGCTGTTATATGAATCCATTTGAGGATGAGAAGCAGACAAATATTTTCACAAAGTCAGATTATTATTATTTTTTTTAGATAAAACAAGTATATGTAATGAGTCAAACAGGAGGCTTTTGCCACCTCAATGACCTGTAAACAGTTTCTTATGTAAATAGTTCTGTACTCACTGACCTTCAGTGCTCTTCTAGAGCCCATTCTGGGGTCAAGACCCAGAACTCCATAGTAGAAAGGCTCACAGACATCACCTAAGAGATCCTGCAGCAGGCGGGATACCTGAAGCACAGTCACAAACTTTGCTTTGACATGTATTATAAGTTTGCCTCCCTTATTTGTTTTTCTACCATAATGTGATTATTTAAGTGGTCCTAACCTGACCTTTATGAAATTGATTTTAATGATCAAGTAGCTACACCCAACCCTTATCCACCTTATTCCTATACACCATTTTGTCTTATAGAAACTCATCGCTGACCCAAACATTATGATAAAGACTCGGATCAGAAGATTATCATTAATCATCCTCATAATAGCAGAAAAAAAACCCTCCTCGCCCCCAAACATAGAAATAGTTTGGCTGCAGAGAAAACTTATGACTTCGACTTTATCAGGCTGCCCCAGTGCTGGACTAAATGCCTGGTTCGCTATAGGCAGCCTGAGTCGGTCCCACTGATGTGGGTCAGAATCAGATATCTGATATCTGATTCTGACAGTACACCGACTATCACCATGATGCACTTCAAAGTCCCAGTACCACCTGCTCACTGTTCACTCTCTGCTTCTCCTTAACCTACGGTTACTACCAGGCGGTTGGCCCCGCTGCTGACAGGATCTGGGCTGGAGGTGAGTGGCTGTGAATAGAAGTTACTGCAGAACCTCTAGAGATGCACAGCAGAGCGACTGTAGACCTTCATGCAGGTCCGGCCCAAGGTAATATGGGGCCTTAGGCAGAATCTGACCTACCCCCCGGAACCTGAGTTTGAATTTCGTACCACAATTCGTACCACATTTGCGAAATGGTATGACAATAAAAATTCTTGAATCCTTGAATCATTAATAGTGTTTAAACATAGATTTAGTGAAGTTTGTGAGAGGGGGCCCAGGCTAATTTTCAAAGCTTAAAATCAATCACTGATTACTGGCTATTATTTGCTGTGACGTATTTGTGAACAAACCAGCTCAATCAAACTATCAAGATGATGATTTGCGCTTTTACAAAGTAAACTTCCTAATTAAAGCCTATATATACAATTTATTTTGTTATTTTATCTCTACTGAATGCATTAAATACAATTTAATAGCATTGTCATTCTCAATAAATTAATGTTAAAATTTTATATCTATGGTCTGTGTTAAAATTTAACCATTTATTGGGGTCCCTGAATGTCTGGAGGGGCTCAAACAGCAGCTACTGAGTTTTCTTTGCCTTAATATCTGTCAATCTTACAATTCTAGTTCTCTTAGAAGTTGAAAAATTATGTAGAGTTAATCCCTCTGAGTCTTTTCAATCTTTAAAGCAATCTGCACCCAAGTGGCTATGGAGGTTAAACAGTCAGATTTTATTAGGGTTTATTTAGTAAGTTATCAGCAAATTAGCTTATTTCACAACCAGAGGTCGAGCTAGACTTTTTTGTTCCACGTCATTTTGACAGCATTAAAAAAAATCGGTCATGTACTATTTTTATCCATCAAATTATAATCATATTAACATCGGCTATTTAGCCACATTTTTATGTGGTTTAGTTAATATTCACCTAGTGGAACAATGAATCCAGATCCCATCAAAATAAAGCTGATAAATGCATCTAACTTTTTCTCTACAGTGACACAAACCACTGAGTGTTCGTGTCACTATAACTTATAATAAATTAAATTAAACGACTCCTCTTAAATTACCTGCACTTCTCCTGCTCCGGTCTGAACGCACAGCTTATTATTTTGGATTTTATACATTTATATATTTTATACATTTATTTTGGATTTTATATATAGACACTTAAGTGTCTCACCACTGAAGCCAATGGTGAGACCTAACCACACATTACTAGTACCAACTTTCTGTTATCTGTAACAGAAGTAAAAAGCTCTGAAAAGTATTGATGGGCAGAAGATTCAGTAGCTTGTCATTATCCTGGAGTGTTTGAATTTTGCGTTCTGTCTGTTTTATTTATTTTTATTTTCTTGTGAATTCATTTTCAGCCCAGGTCTCGCTATTGCAGATCATTCCTTCATATTCAGATGCTTAGTTATTCTTGCACTTTCTTTGATTAGTGTTTAGGCTTCACCCATTGTTCACATTCTCCTCAGCTTCCTCTCATGTTCATTAGTCTCCTTTCTATTAGTACATCTGACTTTATGGCTCTCTGCCTTATGCTTGCCTGCCTGTTTCTAGTCCTGTATTCCTTGGTGCCTACCAGAGAGTTTGCATTTATTTATTAATTAAATTATCTTCATTTTATTTCCTGCCTCTGACTCTGCATGCATTCTGAATCCAACAACACTCCATGTAGCATTGAGTTGCTTTGGAATTGAGTCGCTTTGGGAAATATTAGAAGTTAATCGTTAGTGTGTTTTAAATCACAAGATGGATTGTCCAGTTAAAAGCTTGTTGTATCTGACAGAAAATTTCTCTTGGAGAATCTTGCTGTACTTTCAAATTTTCAATTATGTAGATATGAGAGAGAACTTCAAGCTTTTATTGAAGCATAAGAGTTATATTTTAGGACAAACAAATTTAAGTTAATGCAGAAAGTAAAAAAAAACCTTGTTACATTATATTTATTAATGTGTAATAGGAATTGGCTATAATCATTATGAGTAGGTCAGAACTTTGCAAAACTAGTGATTGGATATTGAATACGTTTGAGTTCCTTGTTAACCATACTACTACTTTCTGTCAGTTCAACCAAACATCTGCCTGCTGCTCAAGTGTTGAACTCACCTCAAGCAAACTAAGATCCTTTGCTGAAGCACCTCTGTTTACTTCCATATGGAAAGTCTCCATGGCACCTGGTGCAGCTCTGTCCACAGAGAGATGAGATCCAGCCAGGCTCTGTCTTTCACTCAGACGCCTCTGGAGTAGAATGTATGCCAGCAAGCTATCTGACAGTGAGCGATACAAGCTCTCCAAACGATTATTTGTCAAATAATTCAGGATATTGAGACCATTCTCACAGAAGAGACGCACAAACTGGGGCTTATTATTGATCAAAGCATCTGTCATGGAGTCCTCAAGGTCCTCATACTGAAAGTGAAAAGAAAGTCAAGCAATAATGTCTACAGCAGTGTTTTTCAAACTTTTTCTGGCAGAGGACCACTTAACCCGTCTAGCAAACACTCACAGACCACCTAACCAGAAATTTCCTCGCAATAACACATCTTAATACGTACAACCTGAAATGAAAACATTAGCCTATTCACACACTTATTGTTGTTTTCTGTCTTCATCAGATGAGGTCCAGATAAGATTCTTATCTGTACCTTACCAGATATTTAGATATTTGAACATAAAATTTGAGAACCCCTGAGCAAGGTGTTTGAAACTAGAACCAACCTAAAACTCTGGTGTTCCAACAAAGTATGAAAAAAAAATACCTTCCACTGTATGTCTCCATTGAAGAGCTCAGCTTTTGCGATGTCTACTCGGTTCCAGGCCACAGCCAGTTTTAGCTCCTCTGTGTATTCACTGGCCATACTGGTCAAGCGTTTACTAGCTTAACACAAACACAGTAGACAAACAACAATATCAGAGTAACAGAAATGATAAAAATACATTGCCTTAGTTTTGCATAATCATTCATAATCATGAGAACTATTATCATTAATAATCTTCATGTAACATAAAATTTAAAAAAAGTTTGTAATCTTTATAAAATGAGATTGCACTTCATTTCAGACCATGCTAAGGACACTACCAAAAGCATTTTTCTACAGACTAGTTCATGACAGTGGGTGTGGTCGCTTGGCAGCCTAGATGGGTTGTGGCTTGTAAGGTTGGTAAATTATTCAGATTTGAACAGAATTATACCACCTTGATGATTTCCTCATGAAGTGATAGATCAGTATGGACAATATGTAACCAACATTGTCAAAATTAATTGCAACATATGTTACATGAGGCTGTAATGGAATAATATGGAGTAATAATTGGTATTGATTTAAAATACATATAATATTGATATAATGATTGTATGGTAATCTGTCCATGAAAATTTTAAAAATAATACTGGTTGAACAGAAAAATAAAACAAGTGTGGTTTATTGAACAGAAGACATTTCTCTTCAAAGACTTATGTTATTTAATGGATTCATTTAGGTTTAATCAGATTGATCTGTTTTGCAAAAATCACTGTTGGCAAAAATGAGTGAAGCTCTTCTAATTATAACATTTTTTACATTCCTTGAAATAGCTACAGGGTGAGGTGGAGTAGCAACCATTTTCATTTACATTTATTGAATAATCACAAGCCTATTAATAGCTAGAGTTATTTTAAACATCTAAATTTTAGTTTTCTTTATTTAAATTGTACCAAAATCACTTCTGCTTATTGCTTTGTATTATCCACCAGGGACTTACTTTTATTTTTTGGATCAAATTTGGATCAGATTTTTTTTTTAATTATTTAGTGTTGAATACAGATAAGGCCATTGTAATTGAGGATTTTATACAAATCCTGAAAAATACAGAAATTGATAACCTTGTCATAACACATTATGTAATAGCACCACAATATGTAGTAATATAATAAAAACATTGTTGCATTATTGGTGAAGAATGTAATAAAATACTTGAATGCATTTTACAATACTTTTTGCCACATATGTAATAGCATTAAAAAATTTTGAGCCAATTATTGCACATTGTGAAGGTAACACTTTAAAAAATGATAATGCATTAATGTGGTGCATCAGTTAATAAACGATCGCAAATTGTTTGTGTTCATTCTAATTATTATACAATTGAAACCAGATATTTACATACTGTAGACTGAATAAAATGACAAAAAATCTTTTCTCGCTGTCTGAAGTAAAATCTGACCAAACCCGTCATGTTTTACTTCAGAACATTTTTATTATTTTTTTGTAATTTTTCTTAATTTCAAAGGTTAACATACATTTGGTCAGTATTCGGGATAACTGTCTTTTAAAATGTATGTTAATTTGGTGCCTTTTCAGAAGATTAATTTAGATAAATCTTTTTATTCTCTTTTCAATGTCTTTCAAGATATGGTGTTACAGCCTATTTTTCACATATCTGAAAGAGATTCCAAGTACTTGGGCATGTTTATTAGTTCTGACTTATTCTCATCTAACTACTCCTCCCTAGTTCTGAAAATTAAGAATGATTTTCTGAAAATATCACTTTTATCTACATCACTTCTAAGTATGGTTAATACAATACTAATTTATATTCTTTCTGGCTTAAACTTGTTCCAAAATCTCTCCTGGTACATCTGTTCTACGTGCCTCCAAATCCAAGGCCATGGACGTCAGTTGGAAAAGGATAGAGGGCCTTCTCCTGATTGGGGAGGATGTCCTGTCCCAAGTGGAGGAATTTAAGTATCTCGAATGAGGAATACTTAAATATATATAGAGTGCCTTGCGAAAGTATTCAGCCCTCATGAACTTTTCAACCTTTTGTCGTTTTTAAAGCTTCAAACATAAAGATCTAAAATTTTTATTATTTTGAGAAGAATCAAAAACAAGTGGGACACAGTCGTGAGGTGGAATGAAATTTATTGGATATTTTAAACTTTTTTAACAAACAAAAAACTGCAAAGTGAGGCGTGCAATATTATTCGGCTCCCTTACATTAATACTTTGTAGCGTCGCCTTTTGCTACAATTACAGCTGCAAGTCACTTGGGGTCTGTCTATCAGTTTTGCACATTGAGAGACTGAAATTGTTGCCCATTCGTCCTTGCAAAACATCTCGAGCTCAGTGAGTTTGGATGAAGAGCGCTTGTGAAGAGCAGTTTTCAGCTCTTTTCACAGATTTGCGATTGGATTGAGGTCTGGACTTTGACTTGGCCATTCTAACACCTGGATACATTTATTTGTGAGCCATTCCATTGTAGATTTTGCTTTATGTTTTGGATCATTGTCTTGTTGGAAGATAAATCTTCCTCCCAGTCTCAGGTCTTTTGCAGACTCCAACAGGTTTTCTTCCAGAATGGTCCTGTATTCGGCTCCATCCATCTTCCCATCAATTTTAACCATCTTCCCTGTCCCTGCTGAAGAAAAGCAGGCCGAAACCATGATGCTGCCACCACCTTGTTTGACAGTGGGGATGGTGTGTTCAGTGTGATGAGCTGTGTTGCTTTTACGCCAAACATATCGTTATGCATTGTGGTGAAAAAGTTTGATTTTGGATTTATCTGTCCAGAGCACCATCTTCCACATGTTTGGTGTGTCTCCCACGTGGCTAATAGCAAACTTTAAACAAAACTTTTTATGGATATCTGTGAGAAATGGCTTTCTTCTTGCCACTCTTCCATAAAGGCCAGATTTGTACAGTGTATGACTGATTGTTGTCTTATGGATAGACTCTCCCACCTCAGCTGCAGTTCATCCAGAGTGAACATGGGCCTCTTGGCTGCATCTCTGATCAGTCTTCTCCTTGTTAGAGATGAAAGTTTAGAGGGACGGTCGGGTCTTGGTAGATTTGCAGTGGTCTGATACCCCTTCCATTTCAATATGATCACTTGCACAGTGCTCCTTGAGATGTTTAAAGCTTGAGAAATCTTTTTGTATCCAAATCCGCTTTTAAACTTCTCCACAACGGTATCTTGGACCTGGACTGGGTCAAGAACACTGATGCTGTGTGCAGGAAGGACCAAACTCGCCTCTACTTTCTGAGGTGGCTGAGGTCATTCAACATCTCCCGGACTTTCTTCGGGATGTTTTATGACTCTGTGGTTGCCAATGCCATCCTGTATGCTGTGGTGTGCTGGAGCAGCAGACTGAAGGTGGAGGACACCAGCAGACTGAACAAACTGATCCGGAAGGCTAGTAATATTGTTGAAGTGGAGCTGGATTCTTTGACAGTGGTGTCAGGATCCTGTCCAAGATGCAGGCCATCTTGGATAACGAGTCTCATCCACTCCATGACGTGCTGGCCGGATATAGGAACACCTTCAGCCAGAGACTTATTTTGTCAGAGTGCACCACAGAGCGCCACAGAAAGTCATTTCTGCCGGTTGCCACCAAGCTTTACAAAGCCCAACTATGTGCTAATTGATTCAAATTTTTTCTGTGCACATTTATAGGTTATTTATTGATTAATATATTGCATGTGATTGCTTGTTATTTATTTGTTCATATCTAGTCATTTTGAACTTATCACTCTGAGGTATATATATATTTTACAAACTTTGTATTTATTACCTAAGATGGAGTAGCTTTCAACTAATGAGCAATTTCCCCTTGGGGATCAATAAAGTATATTCAATTCTATTTATATTATATATACATATATATACATGTTACACCTATTATTTTATAGAGTTATAACGTATTATATTTTATAATACATGTATCTTCTAAATATAATTCAATGTATTAACCACATATATTACAAACTTAAAGGGGAAATATTATATTAGAATTTATTACAATAGTTTTCCAAATATATTTTGTTTTTATAAAAGATGATGTTGTAATTGATAAACAATACCCTGAATAATTCCCCATTACTTACCTCTCACCAGGGCTTTGAGGAGAACTGTGTCAAAGTCATCAGAGCCCTCCTGCTCTCCATGAAAAACAGTAATGAGATCTCTCCTCTCATAAATACTCAAAGCCTGGACAAACAAACACAAAAGGCAAACAATCTTTGTTTAAAACAATGTAATACTTTATCATTAATGCCTATGCATTCATCTAACCCAGTAGGCACACCATAAATCCATCCATCCATTTTCTTCCACTTATCTGGGGTGGGGTCGCGGGGGTAGCAGCTTAAGAAGGGAGGCCCAGACTTCTCTCTCCCCAGCCCCTTGTTCCAGCTTTTCCGGGGGAATCCCAAGTCGTTCCCAGGCCAGCCGAGAAACATAGTCTCTCCAGCTTGTCCTGGTAGGACCGGAAAAGTCCTACAAGGGGCCTAATCCTGGTGGGACGTGCCCGGAACACCTCACCAGGGAGGCATCCTGACCACCTCAACCACCTCTTGATGTGAAGGAGTAGTGGCTCTACTCTGTGTCCCTCCCGGATGACTGAGCTTCTCACCTTATCTCTAAGGGAGAGCCCAGACACCCTACAGAGAAACCCCATTTTGGCCGCTTGTATCGGTGATCTCGTTCTTTCGGTCATGACCTAAAGTTCATGACCATAGATGAGGGTGGGAACGTAGATCGACCGGTAAATTGAGAGCTTTGCTTTTTGACTCAGCTCTCTCTTAACCAGGACAGACCGGTACAGCGCCAGCTTCACTGCAGACGCTGCGCCAATCTGCCTGTCAATCTCCCACTCCCTTCTTCCCTCATTCATGAACAAGATCTCGAGATACTTAAACTCCTCCACTTGGGGCAGGCTTAAGACCATAGCCTCGGATTTGGAGGCACTGATCCCCATCCCGGCCGTTTCACACTCGGCTGCGAACCGTTCCAGCGAGAGGGCTCCCCAAGGGACATTGTCTGCCACCAAGAAGCTTTTTAACCACTTCGGCGACCTCGTCACCAGAGATTGGAGAGCCCGACATAGAATCCTCAGGCTCAGTGTCCTCAATGGAAGGCATGTTTGTTTGATTGAGGAGGTCTCTGAAGTATTCTGCCCACCGGTCCACAATGTCCCGAGTCGAGGTCAGCAGCACACCATCCCCACTATAGACAGTGTTGGTGGTGGACTGCTTCCCCCTCCTGAGACGCCAGATGGTGGACCAGAATTGCCTCAAAACCATGTGGGAGTCTTTCTCCATGGCACTCTACAAACTCCTCCCACACCTAAGTTTTTGCCTCAGCAACCACCAGAGCTTCATGCCACTTTGCCTGCCAGTACCCACCAGCTGCTTCTGGAGTCCCACAGGCCACAAAGGCCTGATAGGACTCCTTCTTCAGCCTGACAGCATCTCTCACCGAAAGTGTCCACCAACGGGTTTGAGGGTTTCCGCCTCGACAGGCACCGACAACCTTGCGGCCACAGCTCCGATAAGCCGCCTTGACAATGGAGGCACGGAACATGGTCCACTCAGACTCAATGTCCCCTACCTCTCCAGGAACGTGTTCAAAGTTCTGCCGGAGATGGGAGTTAAAGCTCCGTCTCACAGGGGACTCCGCCAGACATTCCCAACAGACCCTCACAACACGTCTGGGCCTTCCAGGTCGATCATCTAATTACAGTGTCCTGGTGCCAAGTGCACATATGGACACCCTTATGCCTGAAAATGGTGTTCATTATGGACAATCCGTGATGAGCACAGAAGTCCAACAACAGAACACCGCTTGAGTTCAGATCAGGTGGGCCGTTCCTCCCAACCACACCCCTCCAGGTCTCACTGTCATTGCCCACATGAGTGTTGAAGTCCGCCAGCACAACAAGGGAGTTCCCAGAAGGGGCACTCTCCAAGAAGGGTGGGTAATCTGAACTGTCGTTCGGCCCGTAAGCACAAACAACAGTTAAAACCCGTCCCCCCACCCGTAGGCAGAGGAAGGCTACCTTCTCATTCACCAGGGTAAACTCCAATGTACAGGCACTGAGATGGGGAGAAACAAGTATACCCACTCCTGCCCGGCGCCTGTCGGGCAGGAGTGGGCAACTCCAGAGTGGGCAACTCCAGCGTGGAAGTATGTCCAGCCCCTCTCAAGGAGATTGGTTCCAGAACCAGAGCCATGCGTCAAGGTGAGACTGACTAATTCTAGCCTCTCTACCTCACACACTAGCTCCGGCTCCTTCCCCACCAGAGAGTTTACATTCCACGTCCCAAGAGCCAGCTTCTGCAACCAAGGATCGGCCACCAGGCGCTCGCCATCGTGCCCCCCCTCCAGGCCTGGCTCGAGAGTGGGGCCCCAGGCGAGGGAACACCAAATCCAAAGTTTTCTTCTATCAAAGAGGTCTTCACCATAAATCATCAGTTAATATTACCGTCCAAAATCAATTGCAAACCTATATTTTAACATCTAGGTTTGCAATTTTAAAAGGTTGAGGGAACAGAAATTATGACCCTGCAAAACACTGAAACTAAGGAGGACTAAAACTGATATAATTAAAAATAAAAGCACAAATATACAGTCCCCTCCAAAGGTGTTGGAACAGCAAAGCAACACTGTTCTCATGCTTCATTTTTGTTGTACACTGAAGACATTTGGGTTTAACATTCAAACAGAGGGTATGTCCTGAGATATTTAGTTCATCTACATGTGAACACCAGGAAATAAAAGCTGACATTCTGAACTCTGGTGTCATGCTCATGTTTTGATGTTAAACTCAAATGTCTTCACTGTACAACAATAACAAAGCAATTTGCTTGCAGTTCTAATAGTTTTGGAGGGACTATATGTATTTTGTTTTTCCTTTTCTTTAAAGGAATCATGTAACAATAGACTTTAATAAAATATCACATGAACATCGCCATGTTGTTCAAGCTGCAATGCATTCTGTGTCTACTTGGTCAGACTGCACTAGCGTCCGGCCCAAACAATGATGATGTGAGGATGTGGGTTTTCTATGTATGTATTTTGGTTAATAATTTTATTGCTCAAACAAAACATGTGCATACTCAGTTGCACATTCCTCAGTTATAAAGAACTGTCAATATCGTACAGCATATAGCCCTTCATTTGTTTTTTCTGTTTTATCTTTGCATGAATCTACGTGCTTCGATTGTTTCTCATTTTGCTGTTGTTCACCTGAGATTAGCTATCCTCCTCCTACTGTGCATTTTCTTGAAGTCTCAGAAAAATCACAATCAGGCTACAAAACAATAACTCAGCTCTCTCTTCTTCTTTTGTCTCAGAAAAACAACAACTTGCGTTAGGTCTCATAGTAATAAAGAATAGCACATGGCACATGGAGGCGGGGCACTATACCTCCCACCTACCTTGTGGGAGGTATAGTAAATGTAAACAAAAGTTTAAAGGAGCTTCCCAAAAATATATCAAGGCCTCCAATATCTTGTAATTGTTGGTTTGATTTTTTTCTTTACGACGGTATGGAAAATCTAAACGATTATCAGACAAATGAAAGGCACTGCATTGTCTCTGTAGTTGTTGCTACATTTAATTATTTACTAAGTTGCCATTATGGCTTAATTTTTTTCTATGCATGCATGTTGTGACTGAAGTTTGAGCATTTAATCTCAGTCTACAGAGTTGAGCCAGTGGAAACGTGATCACTCCGAAGCAGACCCGAGCCGAGCCGAGCTGCTGAAGTAGAGCCAGTGGAAAAGGGGCAATTTAGTCCCTGTGTTGTAGTGTCAAGCCCCTGATTAATTAAAGCTGTCTCTCATTTCCTTGATTATTAAGTGTATTTACTTCACATGTCTTCTGTTCCCCGCTGAATCCCAGTCATTGTCATGTCATAGCTTGTCCATAGCTTGTCACTGTTAGTTTACCTGAGTTTGTGAATGTGTCTTGTTCCTTACCTGTGGTTCCTGGCGTTGTATACAACTTTGGACATTATTAAGCTCATTTTCTCCACTTTACCGTGGGTCTGATTGCCATTCAGTCCTCATCAACAATAACCCACTTCATGACAGAAGGATCCAGCCAAAGAAGATGAGATTCGCGGTTTCTTCAGAAGAAGACAGAACTGGAGAAGTAGGCATATTCGGCATGTTTCTGTGTGGTGTGCTCCCGACGCCACACAAAGTCACTGTGAGGGTCGGGAGGAGCCCATTCTTGCTTTGGAGGCCTGCCTCTGGGGGTATAAATGGTCAACACTTCACATTTCCTCTACCTGGAGGTAGCACCAACACCCCACATTCTGTCCCCAAGAGTTGGCCAAGCTCTGGGATGCTGCCATTGGAGTCAGCTCTGCACAACCTCCGGTTCCGGATCAATGGCAACTCAGTTTGCCCTCTGCCTCTCCCTGTTCTCTCTTCAGCCTTCAAACCAGTTCGTGGAGCTATTGTCTTCACAAAACTCGATCTCAGAAATGCATACCATCTTTACTGCATCCGCCAGGGGAACGAGTGGAAAATGGCTTTCAAGACACCCATAGGTCACTTTGAATATTTAGTCATGCCTTTTGGATTGTCTAATGCTTCATTGTTTTTTTTCAGGTCCTTGTTAATGATTGTTTGGGAGATTTTCTTAATGTTTTTATATTTATCTATCTCAATGACATTCTGATCTATTCAAAGTCCTTAACTGAACACAAACAACATGTTGCAGGCGTTGCCTCGTCCTGTGGACAGGTGAGACCGACAGAGGAAAAGATCAAGGTTGTTTTGGGCTAGCCCACTCCTGAGTCACAAAAACAACTTCCATTCCAACTACTACCGCTGCATTATACACAACTACAGTCAAACAGCATTACCATTAAATGCCTTAACTTCAACCAAGATATCATTCTTTTGGACTCTTGAGGTTGACACAGCTTTTAAGCAGCTCAAATCACTATTTTCTAATGCTCCTGTTCTCATTCAACCAGATCCCAGCAAACAATTCATTGTTGACGTCGACGCATCAAATACCGGTGTAGGAGCCGTGCCTTCGCAAATCTCTGACCTTGATAACAAAACCCATCCATGTGCCTTTTTCCCTCGCAGATTTTCCCCTGCTGAGCACAACTATGACATGGAAAATCGTGAACTGCTTGCCATTAAGCTCGCTTTGGAGGAGTGGCGGCATTGGTTGGAGGGCACAGAACATCTTGTGCTGGTTTGGACAGATCATAAGAACCTCTCTTACCTCCAATCAGCCAAAAGACTCAACCCCCATCAATCGCACTAGTCATTGTTTTTCGCTCTTTAACCTGGTAATTTCCTATCCTCCTGGCTCCAGAAACATCAAACCTTACGCACTCCCCCAACTTCATTCTCCTGATGACTCTCAAAAGGTTCCTGCCACCATTCTTCCACCCAGTTGTTTAGTTGCCTCAGTCACTTGGGAGATCGAAGACCTCATCCGTCAAGCAAAACAGTCTGAACCACCTCTTGAGTCTGTTCCCCTCAAGGTCTATGTTCCCACGTCCATCCAAGCCCAGCTTATTTATTGAATCTACTCAGCCAAATTCTCAGGTCATTCAGGTATCAGTCACACTGTCGCTCTCATCAACCGTAGGTTCTGGTGGCCATCCATTCACAAAGATGTCAAAGAATACACCCTTGCTTGTCCAGTTTGTGCAAGAAATAAGTCCTCTCTTCAACTTCCACCCGTTCTCCTGCAACTTCTTTCTATTCCTAAAAGCCCTTGGTCACACATCTCTATCGACTTTGTTTTTGGACTACCTATATCAAAAGGTATGACCACCATCTTAACCATCATTGACCGTTTTTCAAAATCTTCCCCTCAGAAAACTTCCCACAGCTTTCCAGATTGCATTACTTATCAAACATGTTTTCCGGTTACATGGTATACCTCAAGAAATCCTCTGACCGTGGCCCACAATTCACCTCCCAGGTAGGGAAACATTTCTTTTCAACATTGGAAGCAAAAGTAACACTTGCATCCAGTTACCAACCCCAGTCTAATGGACAAACTGAACGCATGAACCAAGAACTCGAATCCACCCTGAGATGCTTCACTTCTATTAATCTGCCTAATTGGAGTCAATTTCTCCCCTGAGTTAAGTACGTTTATAATTCTCACATTTCTGCTGCTAGTGTTTGATAGTTTCCCTAAACTATCAAACACCATTCTTGCCTTCAGATGAAAAGAAATCTCCATCACTTCAGTACATCACATCCATCGCTGCAAAAATGTCTGGAACAGGACCATCACCGCTCTAACGTTCTCAACCAAACCGCTGAATAGAACTGAAGCCACTCTGACTGCAATAAACCCCCTTCTCCACAGTATTCACCCAGACAAAAAGTTTAGCTTTCTGCAAGTGATATCCCTCTCAAATCTGTCAAAAAACTCTCCTCGAGGTTTATCGGTCCCTATAAAATTGAAAGAGTCATCATTCCAACTGCAGTCCGTCTCAGTCTCTCCAAATTCATCCCATTTTCCAAGTCAAACCTATTTGGAATTCATTCTAATTTACTAAATATGTGGTGGGAACTGGGGATTTGGCTCTTTGTTGGGGATTTTCTGTTGCCTACTGCTTCCCCCTTCATCCACTAGATGGTGTCTAGAGGCTGCAACACCTGGAGGGCGTGCCTGCTGACTGGTGTGAGTGAATCTGCTATCTATCACCTAATCATCTAGGAGTATATGAGGAGCGGGCTACCAGCACTTTGACACCTGAGTGTTTGCCAATTATGGTACTCTGTGCCCCTATTAGTAAGCTCTCCGAGTTCCTCTGAAGAATATCTTTAGTAATATTTCCTTGTTGCTTCTCTCTCAGGTGTTTCCTGGTGGCGCCTTGGACTTACCCACTGTGTAACCCGAGTCCCTGGGTTTCTGGTTACCCCCTCGTTACACCGTAGATAATTACTCACTGGTTTCCCGACTCCCTCTCCGCCTCTGTTGAAGAATCATTGACAGTTCCTCTTTTCACGTCTGGCAGTTGGATTGCTCCTCTCCTCTCAAGAACTTACCTGTTCGCGCTCCACCGCAGCCTCTACCATCTACCTCCAAGTACTCTCCATCTTGATCTCACTCTAGAATCTGGATCATCTCAAGGACCCCGCAAAGAGACCACAACCCCAGAAACCACAGTAATTTCTCCCCTAGTGGACTCTCATCGTTTCATCAAGACCATTCCATTTTCTTCTGAAGTCCCATTTGTCCGATCCATCTCAAACTCACCATCACTCTTCCACTGTCTTTATAGTGCAGACGACCCCGGCTTCCATCCTCTGGACAAGAACCACACGATCTCATATTTCTTCCTTGTTAAATTAAACTTTATTTATCTTATTTTCTGTTCTCCTGACTGTTCTCTATGTGGATAAGAAGACTTGAACTCAACATGACAATATGACTGTACTATGAAACCGGTAATACACCGGTACTGTTTTCACCGAGGGTGTTGTAACAGGGGTTCTTTTTTTTGTTTTGTCAGAAGTACCACTCATTCTTGTGTATATTTTCAGATGTAACAGCAGACCATCCTGTGGGCATTTGTTCAGGCCCCAGAGTCTGACAGTGGGTTCACAACTACACATGTGCTCAATGCACCGATCGCGGATTCATTTAAAAAAAATGTTGCAGGGGGTGCTGTGGTGGCGCAGGTGCAAAGCACAACCCACATATGGAGGCTTTAGTCCTCATGCCGGTAGTCGCAGGTT